>PVKZ01000041.1:0-13473 GCA_004027375.1 Macroglossus sobrinus | reverse complement strand
CCAAAGTGGCCGCAACCTCCGAGTCTCCCAACCTGATGCGCAGTTCGCACAGCGAACCGCGGGTTAGCCAGATGAACGCGAGCAGCGTCATACAGACGATCACCAGTTTAAGTACGACCCGTTTTTGCTGCATTTTTGACCTCCCTATCCTTGCCTTGCGGCGGGTAAGAGGCTAACCTGATGTTGCTAGGCATCAGAGTGGCCTCGGGTTGATAATATCGACTCGGGGCCTTTCTCTTTCTCTCCTTTGCCAAGGCGCCGGACAGAAAGATCCAGAGCACCCGCCGCGCGGTCTACCCGAACTTCCTTCCCGTGAAATCCGCCGTTGCGCCAACCTGCGGCGTGGTGCGCAGTTTGTCCTGAAAGCAAAAGAAAAAAGGGGCGATGATGATCGCCCCTTGGATGCGTGGAGTGGGAGTTGGCGTTAAGCCGCTTCGGTCTGCTGCTGGCGCTTAGACTGCGCCGCCGGCTTTTCCGGCTTGGCGGCCGCCAGCGCATCCGGTGCAAAGTCGTCCACGTTGATGGAGCGCAGGCGGCTCTCTTCGGCTTTCACCAGGATCTTCGCTTCATCGGCGCTGATCTTGCCTTCTTCCAGCGCGCGCTCCGCCAAACGATCCAGACGGGTGAACGGCAGGTTTTTGCCGGCCGCCTTGCACAGACGTTCGTGAATCGGCTCGGCGGCCATCACGTCGGCCAGCGCCGCTTCCAGCAGGCCGATTGGGTTATGCTCGCTCGGCGTCAGGTACTGGCCGCGCCCCAGACGGCTGCGGGTGGCGGAAGGCACCTGCAGGATCTTGGCCAACTGATGATCCAGGCGATCGGACGGCGCAGTATGCACGCGGCCGAACGGGAAGACCACGAAGCGCAGCGCGCCGGCGATAAAGCGGTTCGGGAAGTTGCGCAGCAGATCATCCAGCGCCTGTTCGGCTTTATGCAGGCTGTCTTGCACGCCCCAATGCACCAGCGGCAGATCTTCTTTCTGACGGCCTTCGTCGTCAAAGCGTTTCAGCACGGCGGAAGCCAAATACATCTGGCTGAGGATATCCCCCAGGCGAGCGGAGATGCGCTCACGGCGCTTCAGGCTGCCGCCCAGCACGCCCATGGAAACGTCCGACAGCAGCGCCAGGTTGGCGCTCAGGCGGTTCAGCTGCTGATAGTAACGACGGGTCGCGTCCTTGGTTGGCGTGGCGCTGGTGCGGCCGTTGGTCAGGCCCAGCCAGAAGCTGCGTACCTTGTTGCTGCCGACGTGACCCAGGTGGCCGAACAGCGATTTATCGAAGGCGTTCAGATCGTTGTTCTGCGCCGCCGCCATTTCATCCAGCACATAAGGATGGCAGCGGATCGCGCCCTGACCGAAGATCATCATGGTGCGGGTCAGGATGTTCGCGCCTTCCACCGTGATGGCGATCGGTGCCCCCTGATAAGCGCGAGCCAGGAAGTTGGATTCGCCCAGCATGATGCCTTTACCGCCGGCGATATCCATGGCGTCAACGATCGACTGCTGGCCGCGGTGCGTGCAGTGGTATTTGACGATGGCCGACAGCACGGCCGGTTTCTCGCCCTGCACCAGCGCATAGGTGATCAGCGAAGCGGCGGCGTCCATCACATAGGTGTTGCCGGCGATGCGCGCCAACGGTTCCTCGATCCCTTCCATCTTGCCGATGGAGATCTTGAACTGACGGCGAATGTGCGCGTAGGCGCCGGTCGCCAGGGCGATGGATTTCAGGCTGCCGGTAGAGTTGGACGGCAGGGTGATGCCGCGACCGACCGACAGGCACTCAACCAGCATGCGCCAGCCCTGGCCGGCCATTTTCGGCCCGCCGATGATGTAATCGATCGGCACGAACACGTCGGTGCCGCGGGTCGGGCCGTTCTGGAACGGCACGTTCAGCGGAAAGTGACGGTTGCCGATTTCCACGCCCGGGGTGCTGGTCGGGATCAGCGCACAGGTGATGCCCGGGGATTCGTTGTCGCTCAGCAGGCGGTTCGGGTCATGCAGTTTGAACGCCAGGCCCAGTACGGTGGCGACCGGTGCCAACGTGATGTAGCGCTTGTTCCAGGTCAGGCGCATGCCCAGCACCTGCTTGCCTTGCCATTCGCCCATGCACACGGTGCCGACGTCCGGGATCGCGCCGGCATCGGAACCCGCTTCCGGGCTGGTCAGCGCGAAGCATGGGATTTCGTCGCCGCGCGCCAGGCCCGGCAGATAGTGGTTTTTCTGTTCTTCGGTGCCGTAGTGCTGCAGCAGTTCGCCCGGGCCGAGGGAGTTTGGCACGCCGACGGTGATCGCCAGGATGCCGGAAACGCCGGCCAGTTTTTGCAGCACCATCGCCTGAGCGTAAGGGGAGAATTCCAGACCGCCGTACTCTTTCTTGATGATCATCGCGAAGAAACGGTGTTCTTTCAGGTACGCCCAGAGTTCTGGCGGCAGATCGGCCAGTTCGTGGGTGATCTGGAAGTCGTTGGCCATGCGGCAGGCTTCTTCCACCGGGCCGTCGATAAACGCCTGCTCTTCTTCCGTCAGGCGCGGTTTCGGGTAGCTGTGCAGCTTGTTCCAGTCCGGCGCACCGCGGAACAGATCGCCTTCCCACCAAGTGGTGCCGGCGTCGATCGCTTCCTTCTCGGTGGTGGACATCGGCGGCATCACCTTGCGGAAGGCGCGCAGCGCCGGCGCGGAGAGCAGGGAACGGCGTACAGAGGAAAGGTTCAGCGGCAGCAGCACGATCGCCAGCGGCAGCAACAGCCAGAAGCTCCACAGGCCGATAGCGCCCATGACGGCGGTGTACGCCACCAGGATCAGGCTGCTGAGGGTAAGGTTCACTCGGTGGTAGAACACCACGCCGAGGAGAGCCAGGAAAACGACGATACTAAGAACCATCATAAGAAGCTCCGAAGTAGTAAGAGGTCTGACCTGTTGTGTGTATGTAATAGGTTTTAGTACAAGGCAGAATTTTTATCAATGCGTTTACAGTTTAATTACAACTCAGGTCACAAACTGACAGCACCAATCATCAAAAACCTCTCCGCTTCCTTAACCGGCGCGCTGTTTGGCCGAGAATGCTTCTCGCTGTTTCCGCGATCCGGTACACTGCGGAGCGGAAGATTTGACGATAACAAGAGGTTCCTCATGTACCACGACCTTATTCGCAGTGAACTGAACGAAGCGGCTGATACCCTGGCGAAATTTATCAATGACGACGCCAACATCGACGCCATCCAACGCGCGGCGGTGCTGCTGGCGGATTCCTTCAAAGCCGGCGGTAAAGTGATTTCCTGCGGCAACGGCGGTTCCCATTGCGACGCGATGCACTTCGCCGAAGAGCTGACCGGCCGCTACCGCGAAAACCGCCCGGGCTACCCGGCGATTGCCATCTCGGACGTGAGCCACCTGTCCTGCGTCAGCAACGACTTCGGCTATGAGTATGTGTTCTCGCGCTATGTGGAAGCGGTGGGCCGCGAAGGCGACGTGCTGCTGGGCATTTCCACCTCCGGCAACTCCGGCAACATCATCAAGGCTATCGATGCGGCGCGTGCCAAGGGGATGAAAGTGATCACCCTGACCGGCAAGGACGGCGGCAAGATGGCGGGTTCCGCCGATGTGGAAATTCGCGTGCCGCACTTCGGTTATGCCGATCGCATTCAGGAAATCCACATTAAAGCGATTCACATCTTGATTCAGCTGATCGAAAAAGAGATGGTTAAGGCGTAATAGCCTTCGGGGGGCTGCGGCTCCCCATGAATAAGACTGCGGGCGCCGCATGTATGCCGTGCCCGCACAGTCTGTGTCAGTGTGGTTAAGGAGTGCTGGCGATGTGTGAACTGCTCGGGATGAGCGCAAACGTACCGACCGATATCTGCTTCAGCTTTACCGGCCTGGTACAGCGCGGCGGCCGCACCGGGCCGCATAAGGATGGCTGGGGCATTACCTTCTATGAAGGGAACGGCTGCCGCACATTCAAGGATCCGCAGCCGAGCTTCAACTCGCCGATCGCCCGCCTGGTGCAGGACTACCCGATCAAGTCTTGCGCGGTGGTGTCCCATATTCGCCAGGCCAACCGCGGCGAAGTGGCGTTGGAAAACACCCATCCGTTCACCCGCGAACTGTGGGGCCGCAACTGGACCTACGCGCACAACGGCCAATTGAAAGGCTATCGTCAGTTGGATACCGGCACGTTCCGCCCGGTCGGCCAGACTGACAGCGAATATGCCTTCTGCTGGCTGCTGCACCAGCTGGCGCTGAAATATCCGCGCACCCCGAGCCAGTGGCCGGCGGTATTCCGCTACATTGGCCTGTTGGCGAGCCAACTGCGCAAGAAAGGGGTATTCAATATGCTGTTGTCGGACGGGCGCTTCGTGATGGCGTATTGCTCCACCAACCTGTATTGGATTACGCGCCGCGCGCCGTTCGGCAAGGCGACGCTGCTCGATCAGGACGTGGAGATTGATTTTCAGCAACAGACCACACCGAACGATGTGGTCACGGTGATCGCCACCCAACCGCTGACCGCTAACGAAACCTGGCACAAGATTGAGCCAGGCGAGTTCGCGTTATTTCACTTCGGTGAGCGGCTTGTTCTGAGCGAAGGGGTTGGTGTTGGGCGTCGGGCTGGCTGACGCGTACTGCGTCATCATGCCGCCGCTGCTCATCAGCGGTTGACCCAAGACGTACTGGCCATTGACCACGCCCATTGTCGGCGGTTGGCGGTTCTTCGCGAAGTAATCATAGCCCGGCTTCAGCTGGCGCCAGAAGGCGATATAGCTGGATGACGCATGGCGTTTCAGGTTCTGTTCGGTCATGCGGAACGGGTAGATGCTGATGTCGACGCGGCTTTGGCCATAGGCGAAGGCGGCTTCGACGTAGCGATAGATCTCATCCATATAGGTGTTGGTCATCGCGTAACAGCCGATCGATTTACATTCGCCGTGGATCATCAGATAAGCGCCGGAATAGCCCTGCGACTTATCGTAATCGTTAGGGAAACCGATATTGATCGCCCGATAATACTTGCTGTCGGGTTTCAGATGGCGCGCGTCAACGCTATAAAAGCCTTCAGGACTTTTAAAGTCGCCTTCACGACGTTTAGGACCCAGCCCGCCGGAGAAATTACAGATCGGGAACGTGTTGACCAGGCGGAATTCATTGCCCATTCTGGCATACAATTCCAGCTTGCGTTCCTCTTTGAAGATCTGAATATAGACCGGCGAACCCAATAATTGCTGTTTAACTACCGGCGCTTCGGGTACCTGCTCGCTGGCGCTGCAGGCCGTGATCATCGGCATAGAAACAAGCATCGCAAACAACAGCGCGATTTTGCTCATTATAATTCCTGCTTATATTTATCTGCCGGCGTAATCAACCTGGCCAGCATGCCACTGATTATTGTTTTTACTGCTGCAAAACACCGCCAGATTACCAGCGCGTTTATTTTTAGCAATACGTGATATGTATAAAAAAACGACAAAGCTCGATAAAAGTGAAATGACCGGCAGATTTTAACGATAAGTAGTGAAAAACAGGCGAAATTTAATTGCGTTTGCTTGACCCAAGTCACGACGGAACGCAGAACAATGTTGCGAACAATGTTAATATTCTCTCTTCAATTTAACGCGCGGTGGCGATTGAAGCGGCGGGGGTTATGGCATATAACCCGGCCGTTTCGGTGGTTATTTGGCTACAGGCCGTTAACACATCGATTGTCACGCAAATAACGGAGAGGGGGGAATCAAGGGAATGCGCGTTACCCCATATATTCACTGCGAGAAAGTTCATGTTGGGCGTGCCGTCGTGCGCACTGCCCGGCAATCCTGGCATCGTCCGCACCCGCCTCTGGGGCCGGGCAGACGTGTAAACCAAACTACATCGTATAAATCCTATGATTAAGATCAGAAAAGGGTTAGATCTGCCGATAGCCGGGGTTCCGGTTCAGGCGATCCAAGATGGCCCGAACATTCAGCATGTCGCCCTGCTTGGGGAAGAGTATGTCGGAATGCGCCCCTCCATGCTGGTGCAGGAAGGCGATACCGTTAAGAAAGGCCAGGCGTTGTTCGAAGACAAGAAAAACCCCGGGGTTTTCTTCACGGCACCCGCCAGCGGCCGCATCGCCGCGATTAACCGCGGCGAGCGGCGCGTATTGCAATCGGTGGTGATTGCGCTGGAAAACGGCGGCGACGATCAGCTTGAGTTTGCGCACTATCCGCTGGGTGAACTGAGCCAGCTGCCGCGTGAACAGGTCGAAAGCGAACTGATCGCCAGCGGCCTGTGGACCGCGCTGCGCACCCGTCCGTTCAGCAAAACGCCGAGCCCCGGCAGCGAGCCGCGCGCCATTTTCGTCACCGCGATGGATACCCAGCCGTTGGCCGCCGACCCGCAGGTGATCATCGCCGAACAGCAGGCGGCGTTTAACGCCGGGCTGGTGGTGTTGGCGCGCCTGACGGCGGGCAAGGTACACGTATGCCACGCCGCCGGCGCCTCGGTTGGGCAGCAAAGCGGCTCGCAGATCGCCTACAGCGAATTCGCCGGCCCGCATCCCGCCGGGCTGGCGGGCACCCACATTCATTTCCTTGAACCGGTCAGCCTGAAGAAAATCGTTTGGCACATCGGTTACCAGGATGTCATCGCCATCGGCACGCTGTTCACCACCGGCAAGCTCGATACCCGCCGTGTGGTGGCGCTGGCCGGGCCGCAGGTGGCGCAGCCGGCGCTGCTGCGCACCCGCCTGGGGGCCAGCCTCGATGAGCTGACCGCCGGCCGCCTGAAAGGCGGCGAGAATCGGGTGATCTCCGGTTCGGTGCTGAACGGCATGCACGCCGCCGGGCCGAACGCCTGGCTCGGCCGCTTCCACTCGCAGGTGTCGGTGTTGGAGGAAGGGCGCGACAAAGAGCTGTTCGGTTGGATCGTGCCCTCACCGAACAAATTCTCCATTACCCGCACCACGCTGGGCCACTTCCTGAAGAACAAACTGTTCGCTTTCTCAACCACCACTAACGGCGGCGAGCGCGCCATGGTGCCGATCGGCAACTATGAGCGGGTGATGCCGCTGGATATTTTGCCGACGCTGCTGCTGCGCGATTTGCTGGCGGGCGACAGCGACAGCGCGCAAGCGCTGGGCTGCCTGGAACTGGATGAGGAAGATCTGGCGCTGTGCACCTTCGTTTGCCCCGGCAAGTATGAGTACGCGCCGGTGCTGCGCGAGGTGCTGACCAAGATTGAGCAGGAAGGATAACCGATGGGCCTGAAGAATTATTTCGAGAAGATAGAGCATCACTTCACGCCGGGCGGCAAACTGGAAAAGTGGTACCCGCTGTATGAAGCGACCACTACGGTGTTTTACACCCCCGGCACGGTGACGCGCGGCGCTTCGCACGTGCGCGACGCCATCGATTTGAAACGCATGATGATCCTGGTGTGGCTGGCGGTGTTCCCGGCGATGTTCTGGGGCATGTACAACGTCGGCCAGCAGGCAATCCCGGCGCTGCACCATCTGTACAGCGGCGACGCGCTGCAACAGGTGCTGGCGGGCGACTGGCATTATCGCCTGGCGCAGTGGCTCGGCGCCTCGCTGGCGGCCGACGCCGGCTGGGTCAGCAAGATGGTGCTGGGCGCCTGTTACTTCCTGCCGATCTACGCCGTGGTATTCGTCGTCGGCGGCTTCTGGGAAGTGCTGTTCGCCATTATCCGCAAGCATGAGGTCAACGAAGGCTTCTTCGTCACGTCCATCCTGTTCGCGCTGATCGTGCCGCCGACCCTGCCGCTGTGGCAGGCCGCGCTGGGCATCACCTTCGGCGTGGTGGTGGCCAAAGAGATCTTCGGCGGCACCGGGCGCAACTTCCTCAACCCGGCGCTGGCCGGCCGCGCCTTCCTGTTCTTCGCCTATCCGGCGCAGATCTCCGGCGATTTGGTGTGGACCTCCGCGGACGGTTTCTCCGGCGCGACGCCGCTGGCGCAGTGGAGCGCGGGCGGGGCGCACAGCCTGAGCAACGTGGCCACCGGCCAGTCCATCAGCTGGCTGGACGCTTTCCTCGGCAACATTCCCGGCTCGATCGGTGAGGTGTCCACGCTGATGATCCTGATCGGCGGGGCGATTATCCTGTTCGGCCGCGTGGCCTCCTGGCGCATCGTCGCCGGCGTAATGCTCGGCATGGTGGCTTCCGCCCTGTTGTTCAACGCCATCGGTTCGGACACCAACCCGATGTTCGCCATGCCGTGGTACTGGCATCTGGTGCTGGGCGGCTTCGCCTTCGGCATGATCTTTATGGCGACCGACCCGGTTTCCGCCTCCTTCACCAATAAGGGGAAATGGTGGTACGGCATTCTGATTGGCGTGATGTGCGTGCTGATTAGGGTAGTCAACCCCGCCTATCCGGAAGGCATGATGCTGGCGATCCTGTTCGCCAACCTGTTCGCACCGCTGTTCGATTACCTGGTGGTGCAGGCCAACATCAAGCGGAGAAAAGCCCGTGGCGAATGAAGCGAAAAACGACGGCATCGGTAAAACGCTGCTGGTAGTGCTGCTGCTGTGTCTGGTGTGTTCAGTGGTGGTGGCGGGCTCCGCCGTCGGCCTGAAGTCCAAACAGCAGGAGCAAAAGCTGCTCGACAAGCAGCGCAATATTCTCGACGTAGCCGGCCTGTTGCAGCCGAAAATGGAGAGCGAGCAGGTCAAGCGCCTGTACAGCGAGCGCATCGAACCGCGCCTGGTGGATCTGAACAGCGGCGAGTTTGTCGCCGGCAAGGCGGCGGCGTTCGATCTGGGCGCCGCGCTGCGCGACGACGCCAAAAGCGTGGCGCTGGCGGCGGGCGACGATCCGGCCGGCATCAAGCGCCGCAGCAACCTGGCGGAAATCTACCTGGTGCGCGATGAAAGCGGCCAGGTGAACAAGATTGTGCTGCCGGTATACGGCACCGGTCTGTGGTCGATGATGTACGCCTTCGTGGCGCTGGATAATGACGGCAACACGGTCAAGGGCATCACCTACTACGACCAGGGGGAAACCCCGGGGCTGGGCGGGGAGGTCGAGAACCCGTCCTGGCGCCAGCAGTGGGTCGGCAAGCAGCTGTTCGACGACAATGGCCAGCCGGCGATCCGCGTGGTGAAAGGCGGCGCGCGTCAGGGGGATGTACACGGGGTGGACGGCCTGTCCGGCGCCACGCTGACCTCCAACGGCGTACAGCATACGTTTGATTTCTGGTTGGGCGAGCACGGCTTCGGCCCGTTCCTGAAAAAAGTTCGTGAAGGAGCGCTGAAAAATGGCTGATTCCAAAGAGATAAAGCGGGTCCTGCTGGGGCCGCTGTTCGACAATAACCCGATCGCCCTGCAGGTGCTGGGCGTCTGTTCGGCGCTGGCGGTGACCACCAAGCTGGAGACGGCGGTGGTGATGACCATTGCGGTGACGCTGGTGACCGCGTTCTCCAGCTTCTTCATCTCGCTGATCCGTCATCATATTCCCAACAGCGTGCGCATCATCGTGCAGATGGCGATCATCGCCTCGCTGGTGATCGTGGTCGATCAGCTGCTGCGCGCCTATGCGTTTGAGATCTCCAAGCAGCTGTCGGTGTTCGTCGGCCTGATCATCACCAACTGCATCGTGATGGGGCGCGCCGAGGCCTACGCCATGAAGTCGCCGCCGATCGAGAGCTTTATGGACGGCATCGGCAACGGGCTGGGTTACGGGGTGATCCTGGTGCTGGTCGGTTTCCTGCGCGAGCTGATCGGCTCCGGCAAGCTGTTCGGCGTGCCGGTGCTGGAAACGGTGCAGAACGGCGGCTGGTATCAGCCGAACGGCCTGTTCCTGCTGGCGCCGAGCGCGTTCTTCATCATCGGCCTGCTGATCTGGGTGCTGCGCACCCTGAAGCCGGCGCAGATCGAAAAGGAGTAAAGGCCGATGGAACACTATATCAGCCTGTTTGTGCGCGCGGTGTTCGTTGAGAACATGGCGCTGGCGTTCTTCCTCGGGATGTGCACCTTCCTGGCGGTGTCGAAGAAGGTCTCGACCGCCTTTGGCCTGGGCATCGCGGTGACCATCGTGCTCGGCATTTCGGTGCCGGTGAACAACCTGGTCTACAACCTGATCCTGCGCGACGGCGCGCTGGTGGAAGGCGTCGATCTGAGCTTCCTCAACTTCATCACCTTCATCGGCGTGATTGCGGCGCTGGTGCAGATTCTGGAGATGATCCTCGATCGTTTCTTCCCGTCGCTGTATAACGCGCTCGGCATCTTCCTGCCGCTCATCACCGTGAACTGCGCCATCTTCGGCGGCGTGTCCTTCATGGTGCAGCGCGACTATAACTTCGCCGAATCGGTGGTGTACGGCTTTGGTTCCGGCACCGGCTGGATGCTGGCGATCGTCGCCATGGCGGGGATCCGCGAAAAACTCAAGTATGCCAACGTGCCGGCAGGGCTGCGCGGCCTGGGCATTACCTTTATCACCACCGGACTGATGGCGCTGGGCTTCATGTCCTTCTCCGGTGTTCAGTTGTAAAGGCGGGAAGAATTTATGGAAATTATTTTAGGCGTAGCAATGTTCACCGCCATCGTGATGGTGCTGGTGTTGCTGATCCTGTTCGCCAAGTCGAAGCTGGTGAATACCGGCGACATCGCGGTGGAAATCAACGGCGATCTGGATAAGAGCTTCCATGCGCCGGCGGGCGACAAGCTGCTCAACGTGCTCTCCAGCCAGGGGATCTTCGTCTCCTCGGCCTGTGGCGGCGGCGGTTCCTGCGGCCAGTGCCGGGTGGTGATCAAAGAGGGCGGCGGCGATATCCTGCCGACCGAGCTCTCGCACATCAACAAGCGCGAAGCGAAAGAGGGTTGCCGCCTGGCGTGCCAGGTGAACGTGAAGCAGAACCTGAAGATCGAACTGCCGGAAGAGATCTTCGGCGTGAAGAAATGGGAGTGCGAGGTTATCTCCAACGATAACAAAGCCACCTTTATCAAAGAGCTGAAGCTGAAGATCCCCGATGGCGAAGACGTGCCGTTCCGCGCGGGCGGTTTCATCCAGATCGAAGCGCCGGCGCACGACATCAGTTACGCCGACTTCGACGTGCCGCAGGAGTATCGCGGCGACTGGGACAAGTTCAACCTGTTCCGCTACCGCTCGACGGTGAACGACACCACGGTGCGCGCCTACTCGATGGCCAACTACCCGGAAGAAAAGGGCATCATCATGCTCAACGTGCGTATCGCCACGCCGCCGCCGAACAATCCGGACGTGCCGCCGGGCATCATGTCTTCCTATATCTGGTCGCTGAAGCCGGGCGACAAGGTGACCATCTCCGGGCCGTTCGGCGAGTTCTTCGCCAAGGACACCGACGCCGAAATGATCTTCATCGGCGGCGGCGCAGGCATGGCGCCGATGCGCTCGCACATCTTCGATCAGCTCAAGCGTCTGAACTCGAAGCGCAAGATCACTTTCTGGTACGGCGCGCGTTCGCTGCGCGAGATGTTCTATGAAGACGATTTCAACCAGCTGCAGGCGGAGAACGAAAACTTCACCTGGCACGTGGCGCTATCGGATCCGCAGCCGGAAGATAACTGGACCGGCTACACCGGCTTTATCCATAATGTTCTGCTGGAGAACTACCTGAAGAACCACCCGGCGCCGGAGGACTGCGAGTTTTACATGTGCGGGCCGCCGATGATGAACGCCGCGGTGATCAAGATGCTCAAAGATCTGGGCGTCGAAGACGAAAACATCATGCTGGATGACTTTGGTGGCTAAATTGCGCGCATTGGCGACGAAGAACTGGCTGGCGGGCGTGGCGCTGAGCGCCACCCTGCTGCTGACCGGCTGCGGGCCGGAACAGGTGGATCTGACGGGTAAAACCATGGGCACCTCGTATTCGATCCGTTACGTGGCCGGCGACAATACGCCGTCGGCGCGCGAGATGCAGGCGGAGATCGACAAACGACTGGAACAGGTGAACGATCAGATGTCCACCTACCGGCCGGATTCCGAGCTCAGCCGCTTCAACGCCAGCCGCGACATTGACCGGCCGTTCCCGGTTTCGCCGGCCACCGCCGAAGTGGTGCGCGAAGCGCTGCGCATCAATCGCGTCACCGATGGCGCGCTGGACGTGACCGTCGGGCCGCTGGTCAACCTGTGGGGCTTCGGCCCGGAAGGGCGGCCGGATAAGGTGCCGAGCGAGGCGGAGCTGGCGCACCGCCGCGCCTGGACCGGCGCCGACAAACTGGCGGTGCAGGGCAGCGCGCTGGTGAAAAGCATCCCCGAGCTGTACGTCGATCTGTCGTCGATCGCCAAAGGGTATGGCGTGGACGTGGTGGCGGAGTATCTGCAATCGCAACACGTGAAAGACTACATGGTGGATATCGGCGGCGAGGTGCGCACCCGCGGGCATAACGGCGAGCAAAAGCCGTGGCGCATCGCCATCGAGCGCCCGACCACCGGCGCGCAGCAGCAGGCGCAGCTGGTGATCCAACCGGGGGAGATGTCGATCGCCACCTCGGGTGACTATCGCAACTACTTCGAGCAGGACGGGGTGCGCTATTCGCACACCATCGATCCGATCACCGGGCGCCCGATCCATCATCGGCTGGTGTCGATCACCGTGCTGAGCCCGACCTGCATGACCGCCGACGGCCTGTCCACCGGCCTGAACGTGATGGGGCCAGAGCGCGGCATGGCGCTGGCCAACCTGCTCGGTATCCCGGTGTTCATGATCGTGAAAACCGCCGACGGGTTTGAGGAGCGTTATTCGGACGCGTTCAAACCCTATCTGAAAAAGCGTTCGTGAGGTTGCTATGTTGACGGTATTCGCCGCTACCTTCGTGTTGTTCCTGCTGATCGTCGGCGGGATGTCGCTGGGTTACGTGTTCAAACGCAAAAGCCTGCAGGGCAGCTGCGGCGGCATCACCGCGCTGGGCATGGAGAAAGTCTGCGACTGCCCGGAGCCGTGCGATGCGCGCAAAAAGCGCGAAGCCAAAGCGGCGCAGCGGCGCGAGCAGTTGGACAAGCACCGCATTCTGTAGCGAAGCGAAAACCCGGCCTTGGCCGGGTTTTTTATTTGATAGGAAAAATGTACATCCTCTATTTTGTTCTTATCAAGCTTTAGGTCTTAAGGTTGATACAGCTCTCATTTTAAAAACATCCGGATTTTTCTGTTGCTTCTCAGTTGGTTAGCTCGTTGACTCGGTTGGTTAATATGTCGTCTCATTAGGTTTCTTTTGGATTCAGGGAGTTCCAGGATGGAACAACAAGAAGGGATAAAACGGGGGTTAACGGTGGGTGAAATTAATTTGGCCCGTTCCGTGTTTGGCAGGTCAGTTTTCTATGAGAAGGTGTTTGTCCACTGCGATAGCTATCTGCCGTTTGGATTGCAAGCCAGCAGAACGGCGATGGCGCCCAACGGAGAAGTCTGGTTTAGACAAGCTTTGTATAAGGCTGATTTTTCCACGGCTGCTGCAGGTTTCCAGCATGTATTTATCCACGAAATGAGCCATGTCTGGCAGCACCAAAAA
>PVKZ01000040.1:0-185860 GCA_004027375.1 Macroglossus sobrinus | reverse complement strand
GCCGTGATATAGCTGGTCAGGCTGGCAGTGTCCCAGCGGCCATCGCCGTGCGCAATGGCTTCCGATGCAATATCATAAATTCGCGGACAATTCTGAGGCGATATTAGGGATGGGAGACCTTTGCCGAAGCTTTTCGGCAAGTGTTGGCGAACGATGCGAATTTGCTCCTCAATAAGGTAGTAATTATCCAACAACCACTCCCCGGCAGGCATAATGCTCGCTTTTATACCTGAGTTAAGCTCGTAGCAGTTCTGCGTGATAGCGGCCTCATTGTTGCCGAGCCTTTTGAGAAGGTAGTAGGGAAGCTTATTTGGAGATAATTTATGGGCACGTGCCAACTTTTGGCCGTAACGTTCCATCTGAGATGTTGAAAACAACTCTGATCGTACCGCCCCCTCACCTGCAGGATCGTTAGCGGCAAGCGGCGATCGTTCGGTTTTTTTTGCCAGAATTCGGGAGTGGCTAAACCATTCCCTGGGGTTCATTTTCATAGAGTTGCTCAGTTGCGACGTTAATGCGCAGGAGCAGTTGCGAAATCAGTTCAGAAGCGTTCTCTCAGGATGGATGTAAGCCATCCGGGATTTAACAGCTGCTTGAATATGTCTTAGGCGTACTCACAAAATTTAGCATCACCATGTATCAGAGTTTAGCGTGACTTGACAAATAGCGCTTTACATTCAGGGCAAAGCATTGCTTGTTTCAGTCGAAGCTTGCTAACCGCCTGAGATGACTTGAATCCACAAACAGGGCAAATTACAGCAGATCTAGATATGCCGCCGATGTACTTCATTGCGTAATCGATAAAAGACATATGGATTAACCTTTCAATGAATGAGATTTATCATATCATTAACGGTCGTTTTTTGTACTGTTAATGTTTTTCTTTTATTATAGTACATAATTATCATATGCTTATGTTAAGCATTAGCCCGAAATTATAAAATATACGATGTCAATCAAGTCAGGTTGCAAGAAAAAATTGTATTTTACTGATTTTTACTTCCTGGAACGTTTTACAGCAACTTTTCAGCAGCAGCAAAAATCTCGTCGGATGTTAAATCACGATCAGAGGCGACATGAACAATTGTGTGGTCACCTGTCCGAGAAGCTAATCCCGCCGTCATTATAGGTAATTGTACTTTCTCTCCATTCGGATAAGAGCGTGAAATTGTTTTTACGCCGTCCTGAAGCTCAGTGATACAAGATGGAGCAGAATTAAAAAAAATAATGACTTTTATCATGACGTTACCTTGTTGATGGATGCGTATTTATTACAAAATATTTAGTGGGGTATTAATCGTCCAAAAACAAAAGTTATAGCCTCCTTATCAACATAAAAAGCTATTTCAATGTGATATATATTATTAAATTCCTACTTGGGTGTGAGAAGTCAGAATAGTACACTAATCAAAAAAGGTAGATTGAAACATTAGCTATAGGGGCTGAATATATGACTCATTTAAACCGACATTTTCTGCGGTTTACTTTTAATAACTTAGTCTTACACCCTTATTAAAGAGATAGCAATGTTTATTTTTAGCCGTCTAAAAGGCCAGGGTGAATGTGTAAGATTGAGATGGTTTTTTTATTCATTTAATGTATACTTAAGGCTGTTTTCATCTTATAAGGTTGTTCTTTGTTCCAAAAAATGACAGGCATCATCAAAATATTTGATAATAAAACAGGTAAAGGATTAATTATCCCCTCTGATGGAAGAAAAGACGTACGAGTACACATTTCAGCATTATCATCACGTGAAACTCAAACAATCACCCCTGGAATTCGAGTGGAATTTAGAAGAGTGAATGGGCTTAATGGGCCTACGGCAGCAAATGTCTATCTTTCCTAACATCATTAGAATTATCTTCATTAACAGTAACATGATTAAAAATCCACATCCAATACTTGGTTAATAATTAAGTCTATAGAGAGACTCACTCCACCTTTTTAATTTTTCAGGCCAATATGAGTTAAGGTGGTTAATAAAAATAATTTGCTCATCATCCGTCCACCTTCCCTCGAAATATTTGTCTCAAGAGTGATTCAGAATGCTATTGGACCTCCTGGTAGCCCTGCCACAGTTGGCTGTATGGGGAAAATGTGGATTGGCGATCGATGCGACTGCGAGCAGTCGGAGACATTGAACAGCGCCATATCTGATTGATAGAAGGCAAAGCAACCAAACGCACCACCGTTGAAATAGTCTGCGTAGTTTTGAACATTAACAATTACGACAAAAACGATACTAGTCAGGCCCTGTCTATAAGACTTTGGCATTAACCGGTGCATTGGTAGGAAAAGGGCTATGCACTAAACATATGGTGCCTGATATATCCCTACTACCACAACTATTGGGCCTGTGAGGCTGCCGCACTGTGACAGGAGTTGATAGAATCTTAACGTCGTAGGTATCAACCGCATGAGCGTGATGGCGACTATCGCCCGGTGGCTGGCCAGTGCCGTTAATACCCCGCCGCCACTATCGACAAACTGGAGTCGGCGCGCAAATGTGCCTAGGTCGTCGGTTACTCGCTGATTATCCTGCCCGACCAGGAAAAGTGGAGTGGTGACGAGGCGGGTATCAAGGCCATCACCGGCGGCGATGCGGTCGCCATCGATCCGAAATACCGCGACGCCTACGCGGTCTACATCCCTGCAGTTATACTGGCGGTGAATAACAACCCGATGCAGTTCAGCGAGCGCAGCGGCGGCATCTCGCGCCGCCGGGTGATCCTGACGTTCCCGGAGGCTATCGCCTCTGAAGAGCGTGACCCGCTGCTGCTAGCGAAGATCACCGAAAAGCTGGCGGTCATCGTGCGTCACCTGATGCAACGCTTTGCCAACCCGAACGAGCCCCGCGCACTGCTCCAGGCGCAGCAGATTTCGGCAGAAGCCCTGGAAATCAAACGGCATGCCGATCCGCTTATTGATTTTGTGGTTACCTGACGGTGCTGGGCACCCCGGAAGGGGGGATGATCGGTAATGCCAACATCACCCCGCCGAATCCGCGCCGCTACCTGTACCACGCCTACCTGTCGTTTATGGCCGCAAGAGGCTATCAGCACGTGATGAACCTGACGGCGTTCGGCCAGGCGGTGCCGCAGACGTTGAAAAAGTATGAGCATACGCTGCTGAAACGCCGCACCAAGTAGAGAATACAAACCAACCTGATATTGAGTGAAGAATGTGAAGCGGACTGGCTGCCGAAGTGCGGGGCGGTGTGACGATGAGTGGGTCGATCGGCCGGGCCGATCAATAGGCCATTATTGATCTGCCGAACCCATTGGACGCTCAATCGCCGCGACGCCTATAGTGGCAGTGACCCAAACACACACAGCAACACCAGGGCATCCTATCGTCCGCTGAACGGCCAATATCATAACGACAAGCGCTCCCCAAACCGGCTCAGGCCGGTTTTTTTGTGCCTGCGATTTAGACTGTTCACCCTGTAGGTGAACAGGAGTGTACACCGAGAAGGTAGCTATACACCCATCAATGCATTGAAATAAAAAGATAAAATCAAAAGGTGTATAGGGTGAACAGTTTTCCTATAAATCTTTTTTTAATATGATGAGCACTGGGCGAGTGCTAATTGATTATAATTTATTCTATGTATTGTGCATCATTTTATTATGTATAGATATATGTATAGCTTTCTGTTTTTGTTTATAAAATTAGTTTTAAAACAGTGTGTTGTTTGGTATGTTTCGCTCCTATTATGGCACCACCTCCTCTCCAGACTCACTTTGCTTACCCTTTCGCCGGTTAAACAACCGTTTAATTAATCACTGTTATAATTACCCCTGTTGAGTCTTGATGGGTGAATGTTTTCACCTCAAGCATTGCGATGCGGCGCTCTGCGTAGCGGCATCCGTTTTTTGGACATGCCGGTGGTTCGGTGAGAAGTAAGGAGAAGTGCACTATGAGCAGAAAAGACAAGCTCGCGGCGGCCCTGCTGGCCATCTTCCTGGGTGGGCTGGGTATTCACAAGTTTTACCTGGGGATGAAGTGGTGGGGGCTGTTCTACCTGCTGTTCTGCTGGACGGGGATCCCGGCGATTGTCGGCTTTATCGAAGGCATTATTTATCTGTTCCAGTCGGAAGAGAAGTTCAACCAGAAATACAATCCTGGTCTGATTTAAGGCTTTGCTGGCGGCGCTTCCTGCTAAGGGAAGCGCCGTTTTTCATTCCGTTATTGTTTCTTCATCATCTTGCCGCGCATTTCTTCACTCATCATTTTATTCGAGCTGGAAATTACGCAGTTATATTGCTTGCCTTGGTTAATGATCATAAAGGTGCTGACCGGATTTTTAAAATCCTTGTCGATGGTGAAATAAATATAGGCCTGCGGCAATGCGGCCGGTTTAAAGGCGCCGAAGGCATACACATCCGCCAGGCCCAGCGCGGAGAGATCGACCGTCAGTTCCATGGGCTTCATGGAATCCGGCGATGGGAACATCGATTTGGCCGACATCATCATGGTGCTGCTGTTGATGGTGTAATCGGTTTTAACCTTCATGCCCATATATTTCGATTCCGGCATGGAAAGTTCTTTTTTGCAGGCGGCGTCATGCTGCGGCGCCGGGCTGCCGTTTTCCATCACGGCGTGCACGTGTTCCAGCGTCACTTCTGCGTTGCCGGTGGTAGGTTGCGCATCGGCCGCGTAAGCCGCGCCGCTTAAGGCGGCCACAGAGGTAAGGATAATGCCCGTAACGATTTTCATTGTCGATCTCCGGAAAGCTAATAATGATATTAATTGCGGTGTGTAGCCTATTGGCCTGATAAAACGCAAAGTGACCCGTTCCGTGGAGATAAAATAGCCTCGGAATTTTTATAATAAATAGCGTGTCACCCACGCGGTGCGCGAGGGTTGTTTAATTATATTGAGAGTCTTTATCTTTTGTTTTTCAGTCTGTTTACCTGCATATAAAGAGTATGTATAAACATAGTCAATGTTTAGAATATGCACAAATTATTGCGGTTTTTTTCACTTTCATTTTTCTATTTTTAACAGGGTTATAAATATTGCATTGAGAAACAAGGAGTTGTCTTTTCTACGTTAAAATCACGCAGTGAAGCATTATTTATGTAATCTTCATAGTCACAGAAATAACGCTGAAATTATTATCTTTCTATTTAACGGCTAATTATTCATGGCATAGGCTTCAACCCCTTGCGTTTCCTGCGCTAGAATCAGGCGGTTTTCTTGTGGAAAAGGATATCGTCATGGCCGCCTGGGCGCTTTTGATCGTCGGTTGGGTGTTGATTTGGCAGGATCACCCGGTTTGGGGTGTGCTGTGCATCGCGCTGTTTGCCGTGCTGCAATGGGTGAAGTACGCCGCTAAAAGCGAGCAAGAACCCGAAGAGGCGGCAGAGTGGCGCAAGACCGACTGGCATTCGCAGCCGATTGAAATGGCGCACGCCGGCGACAGCGACCGGCAGATTGGCGGCGTGGGGGAACTGGGCATGGGCGGCCCCAGCTTTTGGACGCTGCTGCTGCGCGACGGGGCGATTGTGCATGGCGCCTATGCCGCGCCGCAGGACGTGGACGACGGCAAGCTGCGCCTGATCCCGACCCGCGGCCGCGAGGGGGAGGAGCTGACGGTCTATGAGCCTGCTGCCCGGGTGATGTACGCGCTGCCGGCATTGACCGATCGCGAGCAGGACGCGTTGGCCGCCGGTTCCGCTGAGGCGCTGGCGCGGCTGCGGGCGACGTGTCGGCAGGTGGAGGCCACGCCGTTGCACCTTGTACGCGGTCTGTGGGTGCCGCAGTGGGTAGCGGATCCGGCGGATCGGCTGGAGATCGCCTTACCCAACGGCCGGATGCTGGCGGCGCGCTCGATGTTGCCGGCGGATCTGCGCCAGGCGGACGATCCTGCCGCGCTGCTGCACACGCCGCCTTATGAGCTGCTGCTGGATAACCGGCCGACCGATCGCTTCGTACGCGATCTCGAACGCGTGGCGGGATCCCCGTCGGGTGACGGCTTGAGCGTCGGCGGCTGCCAGTTCCACGGCGAGCATATCGTCGATGGTCTGTATCATCTGTACTTCGCCGGCGAGTGGTTCAGCCTGCTCTCTTACGCGCATAAACCGGCGGGCGGGCGCGGTTCGGACACCACCTTTTTCGTCGAGCGGGTCGAGCCGCAAGACGGCGGGGTTTTTGTGATTGAATGGGATGCTTACAGCGTGGGGCCCGACGGGCGTGAGCCGCGCGTGCCGGCCCCGCCGGTATTGGTTATCGCGGTGAGTTGGCAGGAAACGCCGCTGCAGTTGCCAACGGCCAACAACCGCGTGACCGTGCGCTTGCCCAACGCCACGGCGTAAGGCTTAAGGCAACACCCTGACTTCGCCGTTGTGCAAGGTCAGCACCGCGATTGGGCTGCCGGAGAAGCACTCCTTAAAGATCCAGTCGCTGGGCCGAAACGCCGCCGCAGGCAGGCCGGCTTGCCACTCCTCCCACTGCGGGGCCGGCTTATCCGGCGGTAAAGAGAAAGAGACCAGCCAACCGGCTTCGCAGTGCGCCATTTGACCGGTTGGGCGGGGGAAAGTATGCGCATCTGCCAGCTCCATCACCGGCGGTAAAACCTCGAAGGCGATGATCGGCACGCCGGCCACGCTCTGCGGCTGAGGAAAGCGCACGGCGGTTACACCGTCCATCGTGATGGGGCTGTCTTCGGTGCCGGGCTGGCGCGGCTCCTGCCGGTTTACCCAGCTTCCCTTTGGCAGGGTGATTTCGCCGAACGGCCTGGCCGCCTCGAGCGTCAGGTAGCTGCGCCGATTCCAGCGTTCTTCCGCCCGCTGGCTCTTGAGATCCTGGATGGCAATGTCGATCAGCATCAGCGCGAACGCTACCGGGTAGATCGCCAGCGCCGAGGCCAACAGATAGCCGCCCCAGGAAAGCGGCGGGCGCGGGCGGCCGCAGCGGGCGGCGGCATATCGCCAGCCCCACCAGGCGAGCAGGATGCCGGCGAGCAGCAGGGCCAATAACAGCGCCAGCAGGCCGGCGACGCCGGCGCCATAACCTAACAGCATGGCAAGTTCCTTATGTTCACGGCGTGGTGGAGCGATAGCGAATGAAGTAGGGCAGCGCCGGGGTCTCCCCGTCATCGCCATAGTGGCTTTCCGGTTCGATCACGGTTTGGCGTGCGTCGTCGCGCCCGTTGTAGCGGTACTCCAACGGCTGTCGGTAGCGCACTTCGGATGAGCGCAGATCGAAAATCAGCGAAAGACGGGCATCGCCGTTATCCGTTTGGGCGACCAGCTTATCGTTGCCCGCCCAGAGCTGATACAGCGATTTATCGCCGGTCTCCAGCAGCACCTTCAACTGCCCGTCGGATTGATAACGCAGAAGCTGATACACTCCTCTGTCCAGCGTTTGGGCGATCAGGTAGATGCCGCCGTCCGGGGCCTGTGCGCTTTCCTCCACGCGCACCAGCAGCCAATGCAGTTCAATCACCTCGCCGGTTTTACCGTTAACGGCGATGTGTAACGCGCCGGATCCGAGCACCGGGTTCATCCAGAAATGCACGCGATCGCCATCAACGGCGGTGAAGATCTCGGGTACGGATTTGCGCTTACCGGAGGCGTAAGCCGTCGGTGAGTCCTCCTCGCCGCGCTCAAAGCCCAGCAGTTGCCGCGCGTCCAGCAGCGCCGGCAGATCCAGCGTCTGCCGCCAATGGGCGCCGAAGTCCGGGCTGTAGAATACGCCTTCGGTGCTGATGAGATACAGCGCGCGTTTTCCCGGTTGCGCCACCAGTTTGCCGCCGACAAAGGAAGGCCGGTTGTCGTCGCCCTCCGGCCAGGGGATCAGCGCCCCGATGGTGCCCCGTTGCACATCAACCAGCCTGCGGCCCTTAGAGAGAAAAAGCACGCACTCCTGCTCGCCGCAAACCGCATCATGGATCAAGTCGTCGAGTTCCCCCAGCATCTGTAACCCTTTGGGGCCAGCAAACAGCACCTGGCTGAGGTAGTTGGCCGCCCAGTCGTAAAAGCTATTGTACGCGCGGTCTTCACTTCTTTTGCTGGTGAGCAGCAGGGCGCCGTCCTGCGCCGGGTAGCTGTGGATGAGATCGTAACGGGCTATCGTCGGCAACGCCTGGTCGCCCTGAGTCCATTGCCACTGCTCATAGCGTTGCTCAGGGGCGAGCAAATAGACGCCCAGCGCGCTGGCCAAAAACAGCGTCAGGATAATAAGGGGTCTTTTATAAAGCGCTAACGTCATCATTTCAGCTCCGTCACCTGAGCCTGCCGCCATAAACTGCGGCGCAGATTTCTCAGGTATTTAAACGTTTTAAACGTGCGGTGCTGGTCAAAAGAGTACAGGCGGCAGATCTGGGCGAACCCCTCGATCAACAGCGCCAGGCCGCTGACCATCAGCATCAGCAACAGAATAATCGGCGGCAATTCGCTGCCGAGACGCTTCAGGGTCCAGGCATCCAGGTGAAAGCCGGCCGGGGTATCGGCGTTATCCACCACCATCATGCCGAGCACAAAACACGCCACGATTGCCCCAAAAATGAAGACAACGCGCGCGCACAGGTTAAGGCCGGCTTCGGTGAAGTAGCGGCTGCCGCCGATGAGATAGGTTTGGCGATCGCGATGATTGATGATCCCACGCACTTTGGGCAACTCGGGAATGACGTCGTTCTCGCAATACAGCACCTGCAGCGGATCGCCTTTGGCGATGAAAAGCGGATGTTGCCGACGAAATACCGGATGCAGTTTGGTATTGGGGACATTGAGCGCGCGGGTCGTCAACGCAAAGTGCGTCTCCTTCTGGCGCCACGCATACGTATCCAAATACTGCACCTGCCGCGGGATCTCATATTGGCAGAGTTCGTAGTTCAGGGCGTTGACCGTCTCGATGTCGGAGGCTTCGACGCCCTCGGGGAGGGGGAACTCGGTTTGTGGCGTTGCGGGCACTGGCGCGGCGTCTGCCCGGACAGCCCGGTATTTGATGCCGGGGATTTTCAGGCTGAGCGAGCCGGGTGGCGTGACGTCTTGCCCCTGCAGCACGCGATCCAGCGCCCGGAGCAGGCGCCTGCGGCCGCGGTGCCCGATCAGCAGGAGCTCCGAACCGACGAACAGCACTATGCCGATGCCGATAAGGCCGGCGATGATGGCGATAAAGAACAGGACGATGGTCAGCCAGGAATCTTCCCCGTCCATGATGAAAAAGGCCGCCGGGAAACCGCCGGCCAGCACCGCGCCCAGCAGCAGCAGGGCGAAGTATTTCAGCTTGTATTTCAGCGTCCTGTCAGGCTCCAGCCGGCCTTTCGTGCCGTGCAGCAGCCAGTGCAGCCAGTAGCTGCCGTCTTGCAGGCGGTGGGCACCGATCTTCACCCGATCGCCGGCGGCGAGCCTGGCCAGCAGATTTTCGCTGTCGCTGAAGTCGTCGCGGTAAAAAAAGAACGTCTGGCCGGAGGCGATGATCCTCACCAGATTGTCGGGCGCCGTCTGCTGGCAGGCGCATTGTTCGACGGTCACATTAAAAAATTGGGTTTGCATGTCATTCCCTGTCAGTGGGCGTGGCCCGAAAATTCATCCCTGGCGCCGGGTATTCAGCGTTTTTTCATCAGCGGCAGCATGCGCACCAGCGCATTGTCCTTGACGATATAGTGATGGAACAGCGCGGCGGTGGCATGCAGGCCGATCAGCCAGTAGCCGAATGACGCCAGCGTTTTGTGCCAGCCGATAATCGTCCGCGCCTGCGGCCGATCGGCCACGTCGGCGAACGGCATCGGCAGGCCGAACAGAAACCACTCCTTGCCGCCCAGATAGCGCGAATACACCCCCAGCACCGGCAGTGTCAGCAGCAGCAGGTAAATCAGGGTGTGCGTCAGGTGCGCCAGGCCGGTTTGCCACTTCGGCGGTTTGGGCGCGATGGCGGGCGAGGGGCGGCGCCAGCGCAGGAACAGGCGGGCGATCATCAGCGCAAACACCGTTACGCCGCAGCTGAAGTGGGTGACAACCAGCACGTACCAGGGGGCGCTGCCCGGTTCGGCAAAGCCCCGCAGCTCGATGGTGACGCAGGTGATGACCAGCAGGATCGCCACCAGCCAGTGCAGGCGAATTTGCCACGGCATGTAGGTATTCTGCACCGGGTTACCTTTTGATGTTAAAGGGTCTGTGCGCCGATGGTAACGAAATGTTACATCGGAGGAAAGCGCGTGCGCGCAATTTAGGCAAAACGCCAGCTTCAACTCACTTATTAAGCTATTGGCTTAGTGGGATATGCGCCTGGCGATAGGTGAGCGTCGCAAGTTATGAAGCTAATAAACGATAGGTTCAGAGGCTGGCAGCTTATTAAGCGATGAAGCGGATTACGCCGCAGCCCTCGCTGCGGCGCCTGAGATCAGTTCAATTTGGCCTTGGCGAAATCGCTGCCGTTCACGTCCACCACGTAGCCGCTCAGGTTGCTGCGGGTGGCGTAGAACACTTTGCCGGTGGCCAGCGGCAGCCACGGCGCCTGTTTGGCGAAGATCACCTGCGCCTGTTGATACAGCTTGGCGCGCGCCTGTGGCTGGTTCTCCTGGATCGCCTGCTGGATCAGCCGGTCGTAATCCTTATCGCACCAGCGCGCCACATTGGCGCCGCTCTGCACGCCGGCGCAGCCGAGCAGGGTGGCGAAGTTGTCCGGATCGCCATTGTCCGATACCCAGCCGTACAGCGCGCTCTGTTGCTCGCCTTTGCGCAGCCCGGCCAGATACTGGCCCCACTCCCAGGTGACGATCTTGGCCTTCACGCCCACCTTCGCCCAGTCGCTCTGGATCATCTCGGCGATGCGTTTCGAGTTCGGGTTGTAAGGGCGCTGTACCGGCATCGACCAAATGTCGGTTTCAAAGCCCTGTTCCAGCCCGGCCTGCTTCAGCAGCTCGCGCGCCTTCTGCGGATCGTAGGCGTACTCCGGCAGTGTGTCGTTGTAGCCCAGCATGCCCGGCGGCAGCAGCGAATTGGCCGGCGTGCCGCTGTCTTTGAACACCGCGGCGACGATCGCTTTCTTGTCTACCGCGTAGCTCAGCGCCTGGCGCACCAGCAGGTTGTCGAACGGTTTTTTCTGGGTGTTGAACGCCAGATAGCCGACGTTCAGCCCGGTAATGTCGTGCAGCTGCAGGTTGCCGTCGGCCTTGATGGCGGCGAACTGTTCCGGCAGCGGCGCGGGGATGATCTGGCATTCGTTGGTTTTCAGCTTGGCCAGCCGGGTTTGCGGATCCGGCGTAATCGAGAAGATCAGGTGCTTGCTGGCCACTTCGCCCTGCCAGTAGTGCGGGTTGGCGGTGTAGCGGATCAGCGAATCCTGCTTGTACTGCTGCAGCGCAAACGGCCCGGTGCCGATCGGCCAGTTGTCGACGTATTCCGGCGTGCCCTTTTTCAGCATCGCGTCGGCGTATTCGGCGGACAGGATCGAGGCGAAATCCATCGCCCAGTCGGCGACGAAGGCGGCGTTGGGCTGGCTCAGCGTGAAGCGCACGTGGTGCTCGTCCACCGCTTCCACCTTGGTGATCAGCTTATCCAGGCCCATGTCGGTGAAGTATTCATAGTTGCCGCCGGAGACCTTGTGATACGGGTTGGCGGGATCCTTCTGCCGCATCACGGTGAACACCACGTCTTCGGCGTTGAAGTCGCGCGTTGGGGTGAAGTATTTGTTGCTGTTGAATTTCACGCCCTGGCGCAGGGTGAAGGTGTAGGTCTTGCCGTCCGGGCTGACGCTCCACTCGGTGGCCAGCGAAGGGGCGGGCGTTTTATCGCTTTCGCGCAGCGTCACCAGGCGGTTGTACAGCACCTGCGAGGTGGCGATAAAGGTCGGCCCGGAGCTGGAGAGCTGCGGGTTGAACGATTCCGGCGAGGCGACGGTGCAGTACACCAGCGCATCGGAAGCGGCCAGCGCGCCGCCCGCCGACAACAGGCCGCAGCCGGCCAGCACCAATCCGGCGATAGGGTGTTTTAAAAACGTCAAGGCAAGATCCTCAGGTGGAATGAGCCGTTACCGGCGAATTGATCTAACTATAGATAACGGATGGCGAGATCGGGAACAAGCGCCTCATCGGTGCATTCTGTGCGCCCCGCGTTGCTTGCCTTTACGGCGCAGATCTACACTGCTGGGAAAACAGTCACTCGCAAGGATTTCCCGATGAGCCACTTTCGTCCTGTCGCCCTCGAACACGCCAGCCGCCTGCTGAACCACGGCCCGACGGTATTGATCACCAGCCGCAGCCGCGACGGCGCCAAACGCAACGTGATGGCCGCCGCCTGGTCGATGCCGGTGGAGTTCAGCCCGCCGCGCATCGCCATTGTGGTGGACAAAGGGGCGCACAGCCGGCAAATGATCGAGGAGAGCGGCGCATTCGGCATTTGCGTGCCGGCGGCCATGTTCATCGACGCCACCTACGCGGTCGGCAGCGTGTCCGGGCTGGATGACGACAAGTTCGCCCGCTTTCACATCGCCGCTGCGCCGAGCGCTACGCTGCAGGTGCCGCTGATCGAACAGGGTTGCGTGGCGTGGCTGGAGTGCCGATTATTGCCGGAAAGCGGCGCGCAGGAAAAATACGACACCTGCTTCGGCGAGGTGTTGAGCGCGGCGGCGGACGAGCGGGTGTTCCAGCAAGGGCGCTGGAACTTCACCGCCGCCAATTCGGATCTGCACACCATTCATCATCTGGGGGCCGGCAACTTCGTGCGCAGCGGCGAGACGCTGCGGGCCAAACCGCTTTAATCGGCTTCGCGCCCGCGGTCGGCATCATAGCGCTCGCGGGCGGCGTCCAGCTCGGGGAAATGGTATTCCGCCCATCGGTCCAGCGCCGTCAGCGTCTCGACCAGCGAGCGGGCGACGGCGCTGAGCCGGTATTCCACATGCGCCTGATTCTTTTCACTGAAATCCAGCCGTTCGAGCAGCCCGTTGCGTTCCAGCTGGCGCAGCGTTTGCGTCAGCACCTTCTGCGAAATGCCGTCGATGCGGCGCAGCAGCTCGCCGTTGCGCATCGGGCGCTGCGCCAGCGCAGGCAGGATCAGCATCACCCACTTGCCGGAAATCAGCGCCAGCGCATCGCGCGCGGAACACTTGCTCGAATAGACGTCGCCGGGATAAGCCATTGGGGGTTACCTTCAGGTGCGTAATTGCCAAGGGGGCGATAAAACCACAGCATAACAGCACCACCTTACAACGGGAGACACAGGATGAACGTGCTGATTGTGCTGGCTCACCCCGAGCCGCATTCTTTCAATGCCCATTTGGCCGAACAGGCGCGGCAGGCCTGGCTGGCGCAGGGGCATCAGGTGAAAACGGTCGATCTGTATCAGGAGGGGTTTGATCCGCGCGAGGGCGCCGGCCACTACCCCAGCAGAAAGCAGGCGGACAGGTTCGATGCGATGCAGGAACAGCGCCATCACTGGACGATCCAGGCGCTGCCGGTGGAGATCCGGCGGCATATTGAGCTGCTGCGCTGGGCGGATACGCTGGTGCTGCAGTTCCCTTTCTGGTGGTTCGGCGCGCCGGCTATCATCAAGGGCTGGATGGATCGGGTGTTCGTTTACGGCGGGATCTACGACAGCCGCCACCGCCATGAGAACGGCGTAATGCGCGGCAAACGGGCGCTGCTGACCGTCACCGCCGGCGCTTCCGCACAGGCCTGCGCGCCGAATGGGCGCGACGGCGACATGCGGCTGATGCTGTGGCCAATCATGCATGCGCTGCACTATATCGGCTTTAGCGTGCTGGAGCCGTTCCTGGTCTATGGCGTGCGCGGCGGGTTGGCGGGTGAAGCTCTGCAGGCGCAAAACGCCGCGTTGGCGCAGGTGACACAGGCGTACCGGGACGGTTTGAACGCGTTTTCCGCCTGGCCGGCGGTGCCGTTCAACCGCAATGAAGATTTTGACGCCGATCTGGCGCTGAAGCCCGGCGCGCCGGTGTACAGCCCGTTCGTGCGGCACTGCGATCCGGCTTAGAACCCGGCCTTCAGCAGTTCCTCGCGCAAATCGTCGATAATCGCCGGTTCGATGTCGGGGAACTGCTGCTGAATATCGGCGATGGCTTCGGCTACGCTGGGGCCGGCGAAAGTGCCGGAGAAGGGCACCAGCGGCAGATTCGCGTCGCTGTCCGGCAGTTCACCGCGGATGGTGCCGGTGATCATGCCCGCTTTTTTTTCCGCCGTGAGGTCGTACTCCCCCACGTTTTTGTCGATCGGTTTCATTGGCCGCCTCGCTGTCGGTGAGTGTTTACCCTGTCTGTTAAAGCATAGTGTTTCAGGCAATGAATACCAATCAATGTATATAATATTAATATAAAACAAAGTGATGCGCGATTTGTCGTTTGACGTTCACCGGGGGCCGGCGCTATGCTCGTGGCGCTAAAGGAACCTTCCTCACTGACAGGGACAGACGACATGAAAAGACTGAAAAGCGCGGCGCTGTTGTTGCCGCTGTTGGCGCTCAGCGCCTGCACTCATCACCTCAGCAGTGCCGAGCAGCATGCCAAACACTACGTTTATCAAACCCGCGACGACTTCGATCCGCAATTCCGCACCGATGTGAACGGCAGCATTAAAAACGCTGTGCCGATGTTCGAACAGTTCTACCAGCAGGGGAAAAAGGATCGCGCGGCGGGCGTGGCGCGCAGCGAGGCGCAGAAAAAGGCCGATTACCTGGCCAGCGCGGAGTTCCAGCAGAACATGGAACACAAAACCATTTTCATCAATCGCGCCTACAGCAGCGCCGACAATCCTAAGCGCCGCCAGGTGCTCTCGCAGGAAGCGGTGGGTGCCTATTGGGACGGCTACGAAGGACGCTGACTTAATCCCTCACAAATAGAAGGTAATAAAAACTGGTCTTCTGGCGGTTATTTGATTATAAAAACCGCCGCTAAGGACGATGTTCATAGATGAAACCAGGAGTGTTTATGTTGGCAAAAGTTAAGCGTTCGTTCGCCGCCGCCGTCGTATTGATGTTGGCGCTGCCCGCGGTTCAGGCCGCGGATTACCGTGCGGGCGAGCAATATACCCGGCTGGATAAGCCGGTGGCCGCCGCGCCGGCGGTGGTGGAGTTCTTCTCCTTCTACTGCGGCCCTTGCTATCAGTTCGCCGAAACCTACCGCGTAGGCGGCACCGTGGCGCAGGCGCTGCCCGCCGGTGAGAAAGTCACCAAATATCACGTCAGCCTGATGGGCAAACTGGGCAATGCGCTGACCGAAGCCTGGGCGGTGGCGACGGTGCTGGGCGTGGAAGACAAGATTGAAGGCGCGATGTTCGACGCGGTGCAGAAACAGCGCGCCGTCAACGGCGCCGACGATATTCAGCGGGTGTTTACGGCGGCCGGCATCGATGCCGCCACCTATGAAAACGCGCGCCACAGCCTGCTGGTCAAAGGATTGATCGCCAAGCAGAACGAAGCGGTGAAAGCGTTCGACGTGCGCGGTACTCCGTCGTTCTACGTGGCAGGCAAATACAAGATAGACAATGCCGGCATGGCCAGCACCAGCGTTGAAGGCTACGCCAAAGAGTACGCGGCGGTGGTGCGCTATCTGTTGGATACGCAGCCTTAAGGCGATGCCTCCCGGCGCCCGATGATCTGTGATCGCGGCGCCAAATCCCCCGCTCGCCATTGATTGTGTGTTAACGGATTGTTATGGTGTTTTTCTGTTCAACGGCGCAGCACCGCTGCTGTTTGAAGGGAGAGATCATGACGGCATTGGCAACGCTCCGGGACGTCGGCTTCGAAGAGTGGCTGGGGAAAATCAACACCGCCTGCGGCCGATTCTGCGCGAAAACGTTGGGGCCCGGCTTCAGCGGGGCGATGCAGGAGTTTCGCGCCCATGCCCTGCGCCTGAGCGTGGTCGACGTGTCTCAGGCCCGGCTGTACCGCACGCCGCGTGAGATCGCCCGCAGCGACGGCGCGCACTTTTTCACCGTCATCCAGCTGCGCGGCAGCGCGTTGATGGAGCAGGGCGATCGCCAAACGCTGCTCTCTCCCGGCGACATGACGCTGATCGATGCCTCACGGCCCAGCAGCTTCACCTTCCAGCGCGATTCGCGCCAAATATCCCTGTTGTTGCCGCGCGGCTGCCTGCCGCTGCCGCCGCCCTGCGCCCAGCGTCTGGGGGCCGAGCTCAGCGCGGTGCGCCTTAGCCGCCAGCTGGTGCTGAGCAGCATGCAGGATCCTCAGCTCGCCGCGGCGGAAAGCGAGGCGGTGCTGAATGCGCTGGCGGCGCTGCTGCGCCCGGCGTTGGCGCTCGAACAGGCGCGCCCAGAGGGACAACAATCGGTCTTCGACAAGGCGCTGGCGTTGATCGACAGGCATATTCAGTCGGCGCAGCTGCGCCCTGAGTGGGTGGCGGCCGAGTTGGGGGTGTCGTTACGCAGCCTGTATCGGCTGTTCGCCCGTCAGGGGCTGGTGGTGGCGCAGTACATCAGGAACCGCAGGCTGGATCTGTGCGCGCAGGCGCTGCGCAGCGCCGCCGGGCAGGAAAAGCTGGCCGGGGTCGGCCTCGACTGGGGCTTCGCCGATCACAGCCATTTCTCGACTGCTTTCAAGCAGCGTTTCGGCATGTCGCCGAGCGAATACCGTCGGCAGTATCAGTAAGTCAGGGCGCGGGCCAGGCCCGCGCCGCTTCACTCAATAGCGGATGCAGACCGATTTCGACTCGGTGTAGGCATCCAGCCAATCCGGGCCGAAATCGCGGCCGCTGCCCGACTGTTTGAACCCGCCGAACGGCATGTTCGGGTCGATCAGCGTATGGGTGTTGACCCACACGGTGCCGGCCTGAATGCGCGGCGTCAGCGCCATCGCCTGCTGCAGGCTGGTGGTCCACAGGCTGGCGGTCAGCCCGAAGTCGGTGTCATTGGCCTTGCTCAGCGCCTCTTCGGCGCTCGCCACACGGATCAGGTTGACCACCGGGCCGAACACTTCCTCGCGCGTCAGGTTCAGCCGATCGTCCGGGTTGATCACCAGCGTCGGCGGAATGTAGAAGCCGTTGGCGTCCGGCCCGGCCGCGCCGCCGATAAGCTCGGCGTTTTTCGCCCGGGCGTCGTCCAGGTAGGCCGCCACCTTGTTGCGGTGCGCGAGCGACACCAGCGGGTTGATTTGCGCGCCGGTATCCATCCCCGGCCCGACCGACAGCGATTTCACCGCCTGTTCGAATCCGGCTACCAGCCGATCATAAATCGGCGCTTCAATATAAATTCGCGAGCTGGCGGCGCACACCTGCCCTTGGTTGAGGAAACTGCCGAGCATCAGGCCTTCGATCACCTGCTGCGGATCGGCATCTTTCAGCACGATGGCCGGGTTTTTGCCGCCCAGCTCCAGCGTCACGCGGGTCAGGCGATCCGCCGCCGCGCGCGCGATGCTTTTGCCCACCGGGGTGGAGCCGGTAAAGCTGACTTTGGCGATCAGCGGATGTTCGGTCAGCGCCTTGCCGCACACGGTGCCGCGGCCGGTGACCACGTTGAACACGCCCGGCGGCACGCCGGCTTCGCTCGCCAGTTCGGCGATGCGCAGCAGGGTGAGCGGGGTGGTTTCCGACGGCTTGATGACGATGGAGCAGCCCGCCGCCAGCGCCGGCATCACTTTCCACATGCCGATCATCAGCGGGAAGTTCCAGGGCACGATGCCGGCGACCACGCCGATCGGCTCTTTGCGGGTATAAACCTGATATTTGGCGCCCGGCGGCATCGGAATGGAGACGTCCAGCGTCTGGCCGGTGATTTTGGTCGCCAGCCCGGCGGTGTAACGCATCCAGTTCAGGGTGCTGCCGACTTCGAAAGCGCGGGCGATGTTGATGGATTTGCCCTGCTCCAGGGTTTCGAGCTGCGCCAGCTCTTCGGCGTGCTGCTCCACCAGATCGGCGAAGCGCAGCAGGATGCGTTCGCGCTCTACCGGCAGACGCTGCGCCCAGACGCCTTCGCTGAAGGCTTTGTGGGCGGACTGCACCGCCAGCGCGACGTCGTGTTCGTTGGCGTCGGCGGTGGTGGCGATCTGCTGCCCATTGGCGGGGTTATACACCGCCAGGCGGCCTTCCGCGGCGGACGCGCGCCACTGGCCGTCGATATACAGCCCATGCTGACGATCGAGAAAACGCGACACGCTATCCAGCACGGCTACGGTATTGTCAGACATACATCCTCCGATCAGGCTCATCAGGTTATCGTTAACCCTGAGAGTCTAGATCAGCGGTAAAGCGGCGGCTTTGCTCTGCCTGACATTCGGTTTGTCCTGCGTGTCATTTTGCCGTGACGGAACAGTAAACCGCGGCCGGCGGGCGCCGGCCGGGAGGGATCACGAGCTCAGGGTCGCCAGACGGGTGGCGAAACCGAGGAACAGCAGGCCGATCAGGCCGTTGCCGAGCTTCGCCAGGCCTTTCTTGTGGTTGAAGAAATGCGCCAGCATCGCGCCGGAGAAGATCAGCGTGCTCATGTAGATAAAGCTGACGGCTTCGAGGATCAGCGCCAGAATGGTGAACGACAGCCCGGTGTGCGCGTAGTTGAAGTCGATGAACTGCACGAAGAACGACACGTAAAACAGAATAGCTTTCGGGTTGGTCAGGCTCAGCGTCAGCGACTTGCGCAGAATGCTGTGGCCGCCTTCAATTTGCTGCTGTTGCGCCTGCGCCTGCTGCACGAAGGTGGCGTAGAGGATTTTTGCGCCGAGGAACAGCAGGTAAATCGCGCCGAGAAAACGTACCAGGGTAAACAGGAACGGCGTGGTGCGGATCAGCGAAGCCACGCCGATATAGGCGCAGAAGATCAGGATCGCATCGCCGATAAACACGCCCAGCGCCGCGGTATAGCCGGCGCGCACGCCGCGCGATACGCCGGTTTTCAGCACGTACAGCGTATTCGGCCCCGGCAGAATGATGATGAAGACCACCCCGGCCAAATAGGTCCATAAATTCAGGACGCCAAAACTCTCTAACACAATAACCTCTCCATGCGCGCAACTAACAGGCAGAAACACTGGCCACGCCCGTGGCCGGCCGCGATCCTAACGCCGTGCAACCGGGTTGGCAACGTAATAAACTTCATGTTGTTGGTTAAAAATTGTCGAAACATTGTTGAAAACGTTGGCATCGAATTAAAAAGCAAGAGTCGGCGTGTTTCGCCAATGGCCCGTCACTATGCTGGTTAACATCGAAACCGCAGTGAGGAACGGATGATGAAAAACGTAATCGACAGCGCCGATCCGCGCTGGCTGGCGATCGTCAGCCGCGACAAGCACGCCGACGGCCGCTTTATCTACGCGGTGAAAACCACCGGCGTGTATTGCTCTCCTTCCTGCCCGTCACGCCAGCCGAATCGGCAAAACGTGGAGCTGTTCGACGATGCGGAGCAGGCGGAGGCGGCGGGTTATCGGCCCTGCAAACGCTGCCGGCAAGGGCTGACGCCGCTGACGGAACAGCATGCGCGGCAGATAGCCGCGGCCTGCCGCTATATCGAACGGGCGGAAAAAGCGCCGTCGCTGCAGACGCTGGCGCGCCACGTCGGGTTGAGCCAATACCATTTCCACCGGCTGTTCAAAGCGATCACCGGCCTGACGCCGAAAGGCTACGCCGATGCGCAGCGCAGCCAGCGCTTGCGCGCCGGTCTTACACAGCGGGAAACGGTGACCGACGCGATCTTCGACGCCGGCTATGGCGCCAATGGCCGCTTCTACCAGCAGGCCAACGCCGCGCTGGGCATGACGCCGAAGGCCTATCGGGCGGGTGGCAAAGGCATGCGCATCCATTTCGCCGTCGGGCGCTGTTCGCTGGGCGAGATCCTGGCGGCGCAGAGCGAGGTGGGCATCTGCGCTATTCTGCTGGGGGACGATGCGCAGCAGCTGGTGCAGGATCTGCAGGACAAATTCCCCAACGCCGAGCTGATCGGCGGCGATGCGCAGTATGAAGCGCTGATGGCGCAGGTGGTGGGCCTGATTGAAGCGCCGGAGAACGGGCTGGCGCTGCCGCTGGATATTCGCGGCACCGCGTTTCAACAGCGAGTCTGGCGGGCGCTGCAGGCGATACCGGTCGGCGAAACCGTCAGCTATGCCGATATCGCCCGGCGCATTGGGGCGCCCAAAGCGGTGCGCGCGGTGGCCGGCGCCTGCGCCGCCAACATGCTGGCGGTGGCGATCCCCTGCCACCGGGTGGTGCGCAACGACGGCGCCTTGTCCGGCTATCGCTGGGGCGTCGAGCGCAAGAAAGCCTTGCTGGAAAAAGAGGCGCAGCGATGAGCGGCGCGCTGGCGGCCCGGCTGGCCGAATTGGACTGGGCGGCGATCGAGCGCGAACTCGATGCGCAGGGCTGCGCGCGGCTGCCCGGCGTGCTCAGCCAAGAGCTGTGCCGCGAGCTGACAGCGCTCTACCCGCAGGATGCGCACTTCCGCAGCCGCATCGTAATGGCGAAGCACGGTTTTGGCCGCGGCGAGTACCGCTATTTCGCCTATCCGCTGCCGTCGCCGGTGGCCGAGGCGCGCAGCCTGATGTATGCACGGCTGGCGCCGGTGGCCAACCGCTGGAACGCCTTGTTGGGCCTGGCGGCGCGCTATCCCGCCGAACACGAAGCCTACCTGGCCGAATGCCACCGGGCCGGCCAACGGCGGCCGACGCCGCTGCTGTTGCGCTACGAAACAGGGGATTACAACTGCCTGCATCAGGATCTGTACGGCGAGCGGGTGTTTCCGCTGCAGGTGGCGTTTTTGCTCTCCGTCCCCGAACGGGATTTCACCGGCGGCGAATTTGTGCTGACCGAACAGCGGCCGCGGATGCAGAGCCGGCCGGAGGTGGTGCCACTGCAGCAGGGCGACGCGGTGGTGTTCGCCGTGCATCACCGGCCGGTGGCGGGAATGAAAGGTTACTATCGGGTCAATCTGCGCCACGGCGTCAGCCGGATACGCACCGGCCAACGCCATACGCTAGGGGTGATCTTTCACGACGCGCTATAGCTTGCGCGCCAGCAGGGTGGCGAAGCGCAGCGAGATGCGGTTGCCGTTGGCGTCGGTCTTATGCAGTTGGCCGACGTCTTCGTTGTATTTGAGGATTTCCCAGTCGCGATAATAATGCTTCAGCTCACCCGGGCTGAAGGTGAACGGGAACGGCAGCGGGCAGGGATAATCTTCGGTATCCATCGCCGCCACGATCAGGTTATGGCCGCCGCGCACGGTGCTGTCCTGCATGTTTTGCACGATATGCGGGATTTGCTGCCGCTCGAGGAACATCAACACCACGGTGGACAGGATGAAGTCATATTCGCCGCTGAAGCGGTGAGTATTGAGATCCTGCACCCCGGCGCGCAGGCGGGTCAGCTGCTCGGCGTCGACGATCTGGTTGAGGCGAGCTATCGACGGCGCGTGCTTGTCCCAGGCGGTGACGTCGAAACCTTTCAGATTGAGATAGAGCGAATTGCGGCCGCCGCCGCAGCCCAGATCCAGCGCCTTGCCCGGCGCGATGCGCGCCGCCGCCTCGATCACTTCGGAGTGGGTGCGCGTCAGTTCGTATTTCTTGTGGTAGTAATCCTCCGGCGTGCAGTAAAACGCCAGCCGGCAGGTCATGTCGTCCGAGAAGGAAACGATGCGATGCCACTGCTGCGGCGCGATAAACGGCGGCTGGCTTTCGGGGCTGAACTGCCAGGTTTCGGTGGTGGCGCCGTCTTCGGTCATCATGGCGAACGTCAGGTTGCCGCTCAGCACGGTGAGCTTCGCCCAGGTGCCGCTCTGGGTGTTGTGGCGCTGGCGGAAGGCTTCCGGCAGCGTATCGCTGTTCCATTCCGGCAGGGTTTTATAGCAAAGCAGCTGCTGCTCCATAGGGGGCTCCTCTGGCTGGGTGAGCAAAGTGATTTATATGATGTATATAAAATACATCTTTATGCGTCATTTGAAAATCCCGAGCTTCGATAACCTATTGCTACAAACGGCGGCGCATACGGGTGGTGACCGCATCGAAACCTAACTTGGAATACAGGCGTGCGGCCGTCGGATTATCGTTGAACACCGTCAGTTCGGCATATTCCGCCCCCTGTGCTCTCGCCGCGTCCAGCACCGCGTTTAGTACCCGTTCGCCATAACCTTTGCCACGCCAGGCGTGTGTCACTTCAAAATCATAGATAAACAGCTGCTTACCGAAGGTTCGTTGCTCAATGGCGTACCAGACGGTGGCGATGCTGTCCTCGACATTCGGCAGTCTCGCGCATACCAACCGTTGATCGGGCATCGCCAGCCCTCGTTTGAAATTGGCTTCGGCCTCGATCAACGCGTGTTCCTGGCTGAGCTGAAACGAACGCGCCAAATCGTCTGCGTAAGCCTTTACCCCGTATTTACGGTAGTGATCCAGTTCCTGCGTCGTCATTTCTTTGAGTTCGATCATTTTGTTCTCCCTGCGTTGTTGGGTATTTCCCGGCCCACCTGTGCGGCGGAACGGGTATATTTATACTGGATTGTGCGCGGCGGCTGGGCTAATTTCAGTGCTGTTCATGTCATCACGTTCAGGGAAAAGATGCCGATACCTCGTTTATTCCACCCGATGCCCTTCCGTTGGCTGAGCCTGGCCGCGCTGCTGGCGCTGGCGGGCTGTACCAGCAAGACCACCACCACGGCGCCGGCGGCGCGTCCCGCCGACGTCAAAGCCCGACTGATGACGCTGATCCCGGCCAACGCCGGCGATCGTCAGGGCTGGGCCACCGATATTACCGCCGCCTTTGCCGCGCAGGGCATCGAACCGAGCGATGAGAACCTGTGTTCGGTGCTGGCGGTGACCGAACAAGAGTCGACGTTCCAGGCTAACCCGCAGGTGCCGGGGCTGCCGAAGATCGCCTGGAAAGAGATCGACCGCCGCGCCGATCAGATGCACATCCCGAACTTTTTGGTGCATACCGCGTTGAAGATCTCGTCGTCGAACGGCCAGAGCTACAGCGAGCGTCTGGATAAGGTGCGCACGGAGAAGGATCTGAGCGATATCTTCGATGACATGATCGACCGCGTGCCGATGGGACAGAAACTGTTCGGCCATTTGAACCCGGTACATACCGGCGGCCCGATGCAGGTGAGCATCGCCTTCGCCGAGGCGCACGCCAAAGGGTATCCTTATCCGGTCGACGGCTCGATTCGCCGCGAAGTTTTCAGCCGGCGCGGCGGTATGTACTTCGGCATTATGCATTTGCTGGGGTACCCGGCCGATTACAGCCGGCCGATTTACCGCTTTGCCGACTTCAACGCCGGCTGGTACGCCAGCCGCAACGCGGCGTTCCAAAACGCGGTCAGCCGGGCGAGCGCCATTCCGCTGGCGCTGGACGGCGATCTGATCGACTTCAGCAGCGACAAGCCCGGCTCGACCGAGCTGGCGGTGCGCACGCTCGGCAAGCGCCTGAACATGAGCGACAGCGCCATTCGCCGGGCGCTTGAGAAAGGCGATACGGCTGACTTTGCCGATACCGACCTGTATAAGAAGGTCTTTGCGTTGGCGGGCGGCAAGCTGCCGCGTGAGATGCTGCCGGGCATTCAGCTGGAAAGCCCGAAAATCACCCGCAAGCTGACTACCGCCTGGTTCGCCAAGCGGGTGGATGAACGCCGCCAGCGTTGCATGGCGCGCGCCGGCGGGTAACGGCATGAAAAACGCCGCCGGCAGCCTGAACCACCGGCGGCGCGATCATCGCGTCTCAGGCGCTGCGGCGCGGGTTGGTCAGGCCGAAGTTAAAGCTGTTGCAGCGGTTACAGAACTCTTTCATCACTGGCGGCGTGTCCATCATCGGCACTTTCACCTCGATAAACGCCAGCCGATCCTGCCGCGAGGCGTGTTCCAGGGCCATTTCCAACTGTTGTGTGGTTTCCACCGCCACGCTGAACGGCTGCGCCTGGGTATTCAATACCGCCGGCAGTTTGGCGTAGTCCCACGGGCTGATGTCGTTGTAGGACGAGTTTTCGCCGAGGATATAGCGTTCGATGGTGTAACCGTCATTGTTGATCAGGAAGATGATCGGTTTTTGTTCACAGCGCAGCAGGGTGGACACTTCCTGCGCGGTAAGCTGGAAGGAGCCGTCGCCGATGAACAGCAGGTGACGGCGTTCAGGAGCCGCCATCAGGGTGCCTAGCAGCGCCGGCAGGGTATAACCGATCGAGCCCCAAATCGGTTGGTTGACCACCTTGACGCCGTCCGGCATGCGCATGCCGCCGATGGCCGCGCCCGAGGTGCCGTTTTCCACCACCACCACATCATCCGCCTGAATGAAGCGTTGGATCCGCCGCCACAGATAGGCCTGGTCGAGAGGCGCGTCGCTCGGCGTCGCCAGCTTGTCACGCGGATCGGCCAGCGGTGATAAAGGCTGCGCCGGCGCGTCTTCGCTCAGATCCAACAGCGCCTGCAGCAGATCCGCCGTCGACACCGCCGGGTAGGAAGTCTTGTCCAGCGTCATCGAGAACGGCTGAATATCTACCTGAGCGGCGGCGGGAATTTGCTGCGAGAAATAGCCGGTGGTGGAGTCCACCAGACGCACGCCGAAACTCAGCACGCAGTCCGAGTGGGCCATGCGTTCATAGAGTTCGGGGCGCGACAGGTTGCCGCTGTAGCCGCCCATCCAACCGGCGGTATCTTCCGGAATAATGCATTTGGCGGTTGGCATATTGGTCAGCGGAATGGCAAAGCGGTGAGCGACGGCGATAACCTGCTGCTGCAACCGATAACGATCCACCATTTGGTCGACCAATATGATCGGGCGCTGTGCGCGTTTTATTTTGGTTAACAGTGCCATCGCCGCTAATTGCACATTGTATTTATCGCTCGCCGGCAACTGCGGCGGTGCTGCGGCTGCGGCAACTTCAATTTCGACATCGCAAATATCAGATGGCAGCTGTAAATATACCGGTTTCTTCTCTATCCAGGCGCGAGAAATAACGCGTGGAATTTCCTGAGCGGCATTTTCCGGCGTGATCAGAGCCTGAGCGACGGTGAATTGTTTAAAGCAGTTCATGACGTTGTCGAAATTGCCGTCGCCCAGGGTATGGTGCAATAGCTGATGATTCTTCATCGCGTGCAGCGGCGGCGTGCCGGCGATGCAGACCACAGGTGAAGATTCGGCATAGGCACCGGCGATGCCGGACAACGCGGCCAGATCGCCGACGCCGTAGGTGACGATCAGCGCGCCGGCGCCTTTCATCCGTGCGTAGCCGTCAGCGGCGTAGGAGGCGTTCAATTCATTGCAGTTGCCGACAAATGTCAGCCGTTCGTCGCTTTCCAACAGCTCCAGCAGGCTGAGGTTATAGTCGCCGGGCACGCCGTAAATACGATCGACGCTCAGGGCATGAAGCTGTTGCAGAATGAATGACCCGATAGTTATTTTCATTGATTGCTCCGGATTATTTATCTTTATTTTGTCAGGCGAAAATCAGCAAAAATAAATTGCTGGCGATGTTGTGTCGTTAGCATTAACAGTTATTTAAAGTCTCGGCTTGTTCAAGATAAGGAGGGCGGCCGGTGAATAGGCGGTTTGTATTCGGCGCTTTACGCGATTGAGTAATACATAAAAAGTAGGGTTATTGGATATTGGGAAGAGACGGTATTTTTCATTGACGGTATATCGGCAGAGAAGCGGCGGCGCATTGGCATTTATCGTGATGCAGGGCGAGACATCCGGTACTTTTGACGCCGCGTTAAGTCCCATCGGGTGGCGTAACGCTTTTTGCCTGAGAAAGAAAAGCAGAGCCTGGCGTAAAGGGGCATTTTGGTGATCCGCCGCACGCTTATTTCACGAAACCATCCCGTAACCAATAAAAAACAAAAAATTAACAATAAGGTTTTTTTATTCGGTCATGGTTGTCAGTTTTGCTTTACAGATGCCGCAATGCGCGCCGCGTCGGGCCGGTGTAAAAATGGGCCGTCACGGGCGTTAATATAACGTGGCGGTCATCACATTCTGTGGGAAGTGATACGTAAACTTTTCTCTACGTGTGCACGGATGGCGTATACCTACCAGAGGGGATCATATCCCATCAGTGCTGGCCTGAGAGGGGGAAGTGTGATGAAAGGCTATCGGCATATTTTGGTACTGATTCATAACGAGCGTGATGGGCTGCCGTTGCTGAGTCAAGCGGCGGCGATGGTGCGCGGGCAGCCAATCGCCCTCACTGTCGGCCATCTTAACGCCGACTATGCGGAGCTGGAGTACGGCAGCGATGCGTTAATCAAGGATCGCCAGGCGCAGGAAGTGATCGCCGCCAAGGCGATGCTGAGCCGGTTGGTGAGCGCCGTCGATGTGCCGGTCGCGGTCAAGGAGATTGTCACCATAAGGCGCTTTAAGGACGTGAGCGATTTTATTCACCAGGCCGGCATCGATCTGGTGGTGGTCGGGCACCAAAACCGCCTGTTCGGCCTCTATTCCTCTTATTCCCTGGCGTTTGTGAACCGTCTCGATGTCGATGTGTTGGTCAAGCACCTTGCTCGCGAGTCGCGTGCGACAAAGCGGACTTTTCCCACGGTTTTGCCGCCCGAAAGGCGATAGCATGCGGATATCGGTACGGTCTGTCATGAATTATTGGGAATTTTCCGGTGCTAAACTTAACCAAAGCACAACGGGCGTTGGATAAATTAGATACGGCTTGATCTTGCCCAAGCTATCGGTAAAAATCTGCGGCCGTATTTTTACAGGAGCTTTACGATGTTTCTAAAACGGACTCTTTTGGCGTGTTCTCTGGCGTTGATATTTCCTGCACTGCCTTCTTACGCTGAGGTTGGTGCAGAAAGTGGCAATGCCGCACAGGCTGAAAAACCGGGTTTATGGCAGCGTTTTACCGATAACGTGGCGGAGACCTGGAACAACTCGCCTAACCACGATCTCTATATCCCGGCCATCACCTGGCACAACCGTTGGACTTATGATGATGAGCATATCGATAAGTACAACGAACGCCCGTGGGGCGCCGGTTACGGCATCTCCCGCTACGACAGCGACGGTGACTGGCACGGCATCTATATCATGGCGTTCAAGGACTCCTTCAACAAATGGGAGCCGATCGGCGGTTACGCCTACGAGAAGATCTGGCGCCCGCTGGATGACAAGGATTTTCGCCTGGGGCTGGGCTTCACCGCCAGCGTCACCGCGCGCGACAACTGGAATTACATCCCTATTCCGGCGCCGCTGCCGCTGGCCTCTATCGGCTATCAGCGGCTGACGTTCCAGGCGACCTACATTCCCGGCACCTATAACAACGGCAACGTGTTCTTCGCCTGGCTGCGCTGGCAGTTCTAAACTTCCTGAATTCCGAAAAACGGCGCGGCGGCGAGATAAAAGGAACTTGTCGCCGCCGACGGCGTCGGAAGGGTATCCCGGCGCGCTGCGCCGATTGCATGCCGTTATGACAGGAGTTTCACCACTATGATCACCAAACATCGTTTATTGCTGGCTTTGGCGCTGTCCGCTACCCTGGCCAGCGGAGCCTCCCAGGCCGCCGGGCTGATGGATTCCCTCAGCAGCGCAGCGGGCGAACTGAGCAAGTCGGGCGGCGACAGCAGCGGCGGCATGTCGCTCTCCTCGTTGACCGGCCTGCTGAACGGCGGCGACAAGGCGTTGAGCTCCAGCAGCATGACCAATGCCGCCGGTATCCTGCAGTACTGCGTGAAAAACAATGTGCTGTCGGCTAACGGCGCCGAAGGGGTGAAAGATCAGCTGCTCAGCAAGCTGGGCATCACCAGCACCGAAAACGCCAAGAGCCAGGATTATCAGCAGGGCCTGGGCGGCTTGCTGCAGACCGGCGAAGGCAAGAGTCTGGATCTGAACAGCCTGGGCACCTCGCAGATCACCGAGAAGGTGAAGCAAAAAGCCTGCGATCTGGTGCTGAAACAGGGCAAATCCTTTATTTCATGATGAGCGAACGGCGGAGCGCTCCGCCGTTCGTTTTTGCATAAGCTGAAAAAATGAAAAAAACGTTGATGCTTTCCCTGCTGGCAGGGATGACGATGTTGCAGGGGTGTTCCGTGAAATCCAATGAGGCGCCGCCACCGCCGCAGGTGAAACCGATCGGCATGGCGAACCCGGCCGACGTGTACTGCACCCAAATCGGCGGCAAGTTGAACGCCAAAGAGAATGCGGCAGGCCAGTATTCCACCTGTACCTTGCCGAGTGGGCAGGAAATTGAAAGCTGGGAACTGTTCCGCCGCGATCATCCGGTGAAAAAGTAACCCTATGCGGCGCCGGCTCTTCCGCCCGGCGCCCGATCAGAATTGGCGATCGCCTATCGGCTGCAGCTGCAGGCTGCCATCCTTCTGTGGCGTCAGCGGCATGCGCCAATCGCGCTGTTTATCCAGGTTGAACGGCCGGGAGCGGAACATGCAGCCGGTCTTGATGTTCTTGATTTTCATCACGTGTTCCGCGTCCGCATTGATTTTTACCTCGAAGCTGCCGGCGGGCGGAATAAAGACTTCCGCCAGCTGTTGCGGCGCCGCCGGCGTTTCCAGTTTGACCAGCACCGCGAAATCGTTGCCCTGATTATCCAGCGTCAGCCGATGCAGGCCGGATGCGGGCAGCCGCGTCGGCTGATGCAGATAACCGGCTGAGGCGGGCCACGGCTGGCCGGCATTGTCGTGCAACGGCCCACCGCACTGTTCGCGCGCCTCTCGCAGCGGCATTTCGCGCTTGATTGCGCGATTGTAATCGGCGGGGGCGGCGAGGCTGAATTCGTCGTCATATTGGTGGGCGTGCAGATAGCGCTTGGCGCCGAGCACCCCAACGGCGACCAGCATGAAGAACAAAAATATCCTCAGGCGATTTTTGAAAATCAGTCCGAACAGCTTCCCGGGGAGTTGAAACAGCCACCTTGCGATCGTCAATAACATTGTTTTCCCTTAGCGCCCAAGCCGTTACGTCTGCGGTAACTTCGCTTGCCTCAGTATAGCCAACATCCCGCAGGCGAAAATCCTGCCCGGCGATTTTTCTTCCGCCCTGGATTGTACGTTTTTGTTTGTTTGTGTACATTTATGATCACTTTTAGCGTCACCGGATTGACATGATGTCCAAACTGTTACCGAATGAGCGTCACCAGGCCATTCTTGACACGCTCCGCCAACAGGGGCGGGTGCTGGCCCTGGAGATGGCGCAGCGGCTGAACACCACCGAAGCGACCATCCGCCGCGATCTGCGCCAGCTGGCGGCGCAGAACCTGTGCAAACGCATCTATGGCGGCGCGCTGGCGCCGACGCCGGCCGAGGGGCCCGTTGCGACGCGCATTGCGCTCAGCGGTGACGAGAAGCTGGCGCTGGCGCAAACCGCGCTGGGGGTGATCGGTGAAGAACAGCTGATCTTCCTCGACGCCGGCAGCACCCACCTGTATCTGGCGGATCTGTTGCCGCGCGATCGGCGTTTAACGGTGGTGACCAATGCATTGAGCATCGCCGGCAAAATGCTGGAGCGGCCGGGGATCCGCACCATCCTGATCGGTGGCGAGTTGGATGCGCAGGTCGGCGGCTGCGTGGACGCCAAGGCCGCGGAAGAAATCGACGGTTTCCATTTCGATTTGGTGTTCACCGGCATTTGCGCCTACGACCCGGCCGGCGGCTTCTCCGCGTTGAGCTACCAGGACGCCACCTTCAAAAAGCGGCTGTTGACGCGCGCCGGCAGCGTGGCGGTGCTGTGCACCCGCGACAAGCTCAATACCTACGCCCCTTACCCCTTCCTGCCCGCCGGGCGGGTGGATCATCTGGTGACGGCGCGCGGCGCGCACCCGCAGCTTGAGCTGCAGGTGGCGCAGGGCGGCGGCCAGGTTTGGCACAGCGATTTACCGACCGGAGAATGATGATGAAAATAGCCCATGTTGCTCTGTGGACCCGTGACATCGACGCGCAGCTGGCGTTCTGGCAGCGCTATTTCAACGGTGCAGCGGGGGAGGAGTACGTCAGCCGCAACCGGCCGGGGTTCGTTTCCCGCTTCGTCAGCCTGGCGGCAGGGCCGACGCTGGAGATCATGCGCGTGCCGACGTTGCTGCCGGCGCAGGCGCAGGAGGAGCGGGTCGGTTGGGCGCACATCGCGCTGTCGCTGGGGGATGAGCGGCAGGTCGATCGGTTGGCGCAGCGCGCGCAGCAGGAGGGCATTTTGCTGTCCGCGCCGCGCTGGACCGGCGACGGTTTCTACGAGGCCGTCATTCGCGATCCAGACGGCAATGCGATCGAAATCACCGCCTGATCACTCTTCTTCAATGCTGGCGAACTGCTCGCCCAGATAGTCGAGCAGCAGCCGCACCGCCGGCAGCAGGCCGCGGCGCGACGGGTAAACCGCATGCACCACGCCGCCCTGCGGCTGCCAGCCCGGCAACAGTTGCACCAGCTCGCCGCGCAGCATGTCGTCGCGCATCATCATCGCCGGCAACTGAACGATGCCGGCGCCGGCGATGGCGGCGGTGCGCAGCATCAGCATGTCGTCGGTGACCAGCCGCGGCGTGTGCTCCCACTCCACCCGTTCACCCTGCGGGCCGGTCAGCCGCCATTGGTGCTGACCGCGCGCCGGGCCGAGATCGAGCGTCGGGTATTTACGCAGGTCTTCCGGCGTGTGCGCCGGCCCGAGGGTGCGCACCAGCGCCGGGCTGGCGGCGACGCACCAGGTGCGCTGCGCCAGGATTTTCAGCACCAGATCGCTGTCCTCCAGCGGCGGCGGCCGCACGCGGATCGCCAGATCCAATCCTTCCCCCACCACGTCCACCCGGCGGTTGGTGGCCTCCAGATGCACCGTCACCTTGGGATAATCGGCCATAAAGGCCGCCACCATGCTGCCGACGCGAGTGTGCAGGATCGCCACCGGGCAGGACATGCGCACCGTGCCGCAGGGCTCGGCGCGCGTCTGTTCGATCGCCTGCTGCGCCGCTTCCGCTTCCACCAGCATCGCCTTGCAGTGCGCGTAATAGGTTTGGCCGACCTCAGTCACCGAGAAGCGCCGCGTCGAACGCTGGATCAGGCGCACGCCCAACCGCTCCTCCAGCAGCGCCACGCGGCGGCTGAGCTTGGATTTGGGAATGCCCAGCGCCCGGCCGGCGGGGGCGAATCCCTGGTGATCGACCACGCTGGCGAAGAAAAACAGATCGTTCAGATCGGTCAGCATCGTATCCCTTATCGTTCTATCAGTAGAACGCTGAGTGTACATCTTGCCTACTACTGCAGCAAACTCCGGCGGATTAAACTTCTGACATCAACTTAAGGCCGTGAGGTCTGAAACGGGAGTTCAAGATGAAAAAAATCCTCGGTATTCACAACAGCCCGGAAGCACATTGGGTCGGTAACGGTTTCCTGGTGAATTCGCTGTTCTCTTATAACGATTTGGGGGCGGAAATGAGCCCGTTCCTGCTGCTGGATCACGCGGCGCCAACCAAATTCCGCTCCGCCTCCGGCACCCGTGGCGTGGGTCAGCACCCGCATCGCGGGTTTGAAACGGTGACCATCGTCTATCAGGGCGAAGTGGAACACCGCGACTCGACCGGCAGCGGCGGGGTGATTGGCCCCGGCGACGTCCAGTGGATGACCGCCGCCTCCGGCATCCTGCACGAAGAGTTCCATTCGCGGGACTTCTCGCGCAAGGGCGGCACCATGGAAATGGTGCAGCTGTGGGTCAACCTGCCGGCCAAGGACAAAATGGCCGAGCCGGGTTACCAGACGCTGTTGAACGCCGATATTCCGGTGGTTCCGCTGGCGGACGGCGCAGGGCAGGTGCGGGTGATCGCCGGTGATTTTGGCGGCCACGCCGGCCCGGCACGCACTTTCAGCCCGCTCAACGTGTGGGACATGAAGCTGAATGCCGGCCATACCACCACGCTGACGGTGAAAGAAGGCCATACGCTGGCGCTGGTGATGCTGCACGGCGCGATCCTGGTCAACGGCGAAGACGTGGTACGTGAAACCCAAATGGTGCGTTTCGACCGGGCGGGGGATTCGATCACCATCGAAGCCAACAACGACGTCGCGCTGCTGGTGCTGAGCGGCGAACCGATCGATGAGCCTATCGTCGGCTACGGCCCGTTCGTCATGAACAGCGACGCGGAAATCCAGCAGGCGTTCCGCGATTTCAACAGCGGCAAGTTCGGCAGCATGAACGCCGAAGCGAGCGCCGGTTGAACTTTGGCGCCTGGGGCGGGCCGTGTTTCCCGGCTCAGGCGCTACACTTAAACCTCAACGCCCCGCCGCAAGGCGGGGCGTTCCATCCGCAACATCAACCCCACAGGAGTAAAACCATGACTGCAAACTACAAGCGCCTCGACAAAGACCAGGCCGCCGTATTGCTGGTGGATCATCAGGCAGGGCTGCTTTCGCTGGTGCGTGATATCGATCCCGATCGGTTTAAAAACAACGTGCTGGCGCTGGGTGATTTAGCGAAGTACTTCAACCTGCCGACCATTCTCACCACCAGTTTCGAAAACGGCCCCAATGGCCCGCTGGTGCCGGAACTGAAAGCCCAATTTCCCGATGCTCCCTTTATTCCGCGCCCCGGCCAGATCAACGCCTGGGACAACGATGACTTCGTCAAAGCGGTAAAAGCCACCGGCCGCAAGCAGCTGATCATCGCCGGCGTAGTGACCGAAGTGTGCGTGGCATTCCCGGCGCTGTCGGCGCTCAATGAAGGTTTCGAGGTCTTTGTGGTGACCGACGCCTCCGGCACCTTCAATGAGCTGACGCGTCAGTCGGCCTGGAGCCGCATGGAAGCCGCCGGTGCGCAGCTGATGACCTGGTTCGGCGTCGCCTGCGAGCTGCACCGTGACTGGCGTAACGATATCGAAGGGCTGGGCACGCTGTTCTCCAACCATATCCCGGACTACCGCAACCTGATGACCAGCTATAACACGCTGACGAACGGTAAGTAACGCGACGACCCTTTACCCAACCTTTCGCCTTTCATCACGTTAGACACGGGATGTAAGCAAAACGCAGTGAGGCGAAAAGGTAGCGAAAAGCGGCTTTCTCATGGGCCGGGGGCGGGGTAGCGTAATCCCGAACCCGGCAAATGAGGCTAATTCAATGAAACAAGCAATCAAGATCCTGGCGCTGCCCTGCATGGGCATGGCGCTATTGTTCAGCGCGAGCGCGATGTCGGCGCCTGAGAAGCCTGCGGCCAACGCGTTGCCGCCTTTGATGGATGCGCCGATGCGCATGCCGCCTTTCCCGGGCGGGCACCCGCCCAAGCCGGGATTCTGCCACGGCGGCGAGCTGTTCTGCGCCACCTCGGCCAGCGACAATCCGGTGGAAACCATCAACAAACTGACGGCGGTAATCCCGGCGGGCAGCGCCAAACATTACGAAGTGCGCGTCGCGGTGGTGGCCGTGCCTGACGCGCCGCCTGCGTCTTAACGAGCCCTGTCATCCCGTCCTGGCCTGGGCGCGCCAGGCGCGTTAGGCTAAGGAGAGCGGTTCTCGGGAGGCGGGATGACCCTTTTATCACAGCTGCCTTATCTCCAGCCCGGCGATCGCGCGCTGTTGTTCGACGGCGAATGCAATCTGTGTCACGGGCTGGTGAGATACCTTATTCGCGCCGATCGGCAGCGGCGCATTCTGTTGGCGACGGTGCAATCCGTCGAAGGGCAGGCGATCCTGCAGGCGCTGGGATTGCCGACCGATCGATTCGATTCCGTGGTCTATGTTGAGCAGGGGCGCTGTTGGCTACGTTCGGCGGCGTTGTTTCAGGCGCTGCGCCAATTGGGATGGCCGTACCGCGCGCTGGCGCTGGCGCGTTACCTGCCGCCGCGACTGGCGGACAAGGTCTATGATGCGGTCGCCGGCAATCGCTACCGGCTGTTTGGCCGCAACGACGGTAGCGGCCTGCCGGGCGCCGATCAGCCCGGGCGTTATCTGTCTCGGCGGCGGGAGCCGCCGGCCTGAGCTTTACGCTTCTTTACCATCCAATCGCTTGAAATATCAGCACTCCAACTCCATATAATGGAACGTTCAACCAACAAGGAGCGCGTATGGGAATCAGTGAAGAAGAGCGCATTCGCCGTTTGACCCAGGAGAAAAACGACATGGGCAATACGGCGAAATGGGTGGCGATCGTTTCCGCCGTGTACTTTGCCTTGATGGTGTTTTACGGCCACCCGACCGGCGTGTTGGCGATGTCGGGCGCGGTGTTCATCGTGTCGACCACGACCTGGCTAAAGAAGCGTCAGAAGGTCAAATCTTATCGCATGGCATTGGCCAAAATCAGCGACGATCAGCCCTGATAGTCGCCGCGCTTTAGTGTGTACACCAGGCTCGGCGCGGCGCCGGGCACGTCATCCAGCGTATCCACCCGCCGCATGCCGATCTTTTCCAGCACTCGCCACGACGCCTGATTCTCCGCTCGCACAATGGCGGAAATTTCCTCCATCGCCAATCCGACAAAACCATATCGCAGCGAAGCCCGCGCCATCTCGGTGGCCAACCCCATGCCCCAGACGCGTGTATCGAATCGATAGCCGAGGTTCACGGTGCGCTGCGCGCCGAGCGGTTTCCAGGACAATCCGCCAAAGCCGATAATCCAATCCGGCCGTTCGCGCAGGGCGATCGCCCAGGAACCGTAACCGTGTTGTTGCCACCCGAAAATCCTCTCTTGCAGCGCCGAGGCGGCCTGCGCTTCGCTGGTGAGCGGGCCGGCGGGATTGAAACGCTGGGTTTGCGGATCGCCGAAGATGGCGTAGAAACGTGCGAGATCCGCCATCACCGGCGGGCGCATCTGCAGGCGTTCGCTGAAAAAAGGGTCTGAAGGAGTAAGGCTCATCATCGTTTCTCCCGGCTGGATAAATGAACAGTGTTCACTGTAGACCAGATTGGTGAAACGGGAAATCCCCCTCTGCGGGTGAGAGGGGGCGAAGGGAATTACAGGAAGGAGTCGTCGTCGTCGCTGTAATCGTCGTCGGCGTAATCCGTGTCGTCCTGATAGCTGGCGTTCTGGAAGCCGTTGTCCTGGTTCAGGAAGCTGCCACCATCGCCGTTGTTGAAGGTATCGAGGTTGTTGGAGGCGTCGAAATTGCGCATTGCGCTGTCGTCCAGCGGCGCCGGGGTTTCCTCGATAATATTTACGATTTCCTGTGGTTGCGAATGGCGGAACATGCCGGTCAGCATGTCGGCCAACACCACGCCGCCAGCGACGCCCGCCGCCGTTTGCAAGGCGCCTCCCAGGAAGCCGCCGGCGCGTGAAGGCGCCGCCTGCTGCGGTTGGGCATAGGCAGGCTGCTGCTGCTGCGCGTAGCCCCCCTGCTGCGCGTTGTTCCAGGCCGCCGTATTTTGCTGCTGTGCCTGATACTGTTCGCGCGGGCTTGGCGTGCGGCTGCCGCCGCCGAACAGACCGGCCAGGAAGCCGCCGCTGCTCTGCTGGCCGTTGGCGGTTTGCTGCAGCTGTGCCACCTGAGCCTCCAGCTCTTTGACCCGCTGATCCATCTGCTTGAGCGCCGCCTCCTGAATAATCATCGCCTGCGCCATGTAATAAGGGGCGGAAGGCTGCTCGCGAATATGCTGGTTGATTTGCTGCTCTGCCTGGAGATCCCGTGGGCCCGTCTTGGTCTCGGCGTCTTTCAGGCGGCCAAACAGACCATCGATAAGGCGTTGTTCTTCGGATTGCATAGGAGTACCTCAGGAGATAAATAACGGTGCTGGATGATCATTATCATCGGTATTAATCACCCTAGCGCGTTTACATGAACCAATAAATAAATGGCGGGTAAACTTGCCTATGAATTTGTTACCAATTGCGGCAGCGGGATGAGCATCACCAGCTTCAAACCGGCGTGTTCTGCCGGGTGGAAGGTCAGTTGGCGATAGCGCAGTGCGCCTTGCCGAGAATGTTCGAACGCTCTTTCGCCGCCTTCGCGCGCCATGACGTCATGTTGCTTCCACCAGTGATTAAAGTCCGCGCTGTTGTGCGTCATGTTGCGCACGAAGGCGCGCATCTCTTCGGTATTTTGATGATGGCTGGTCTCGGCGCGAAACTCGGCCACCACGCGGCGAGCGCGTTCCTCCCAATCGCTGACCAGCGTTTTCGCCAACGGGTGGAAGAACATGAAGTGCAGCAGGTTGGGGCTGTTGGCCACATCCAGCCAGCCGCTGAACAGCGCCGCCGCCTGCGGGTTCCAGGCGACGACGTTCCAGGTCACGTCCAGCAGGTAGCAGGGCACCGTCATCTGGTGCACGCTTTGCAGCACCGCGTCGTTGGCGGTTTCGCGGTGTGTTTCCTGCTCGGGGTCGGCGACGCGCGCGAGGGTAAACAGGTAGTGGCGTTCGGCCGGGCCGAGCCGCAGCGCCTTGGCGATGCGTGCCAGCGTATAGGGGGAAATGGATACCTCGCGGCCCTGTTCGATCCAGGTATACCAGGTGGCGCTGATGCCGCTGATTTGCGCCAGCTCTTCGCGCCGCAGGCCGCTGGTGCGACGGCGCGAGGAGCTGGGCAGGCCGAGCATTTCCGGCGTGATGCGTTCGCGGTGCGCCCGCAGGAACGCGCCGAGGGCCTTTGGCCCGGATAAGGCTTCTGATGTCATAGCGTGGTACCTATTTATACCAGGATAACTGCTCATATTGTACCCGTATAGTAGCCTGATTATAGTAGCCGAAAGCCTTCAGGCACAGGCGCAAGCCGGATAATAACGGGAGCAAACATGAGCATCAGCAACAGCCATAAAAATGCGGTAGACCGGCAGTTCGGCGAGCAGGCCAACGCCTACTTAACCAGCGCGGTACACGCGCAGGGCAAGGATTTGCAACGCCTTGCACAGTTACTGGAGCCGCACGCCGACGCGCGCCTGCTCGATCTGGGCTGCGGCGCCGGGCACGCCAGCTTCACGGCGGCGGCCAGGGTGACGCAGGTGGTGGCCTACGATCTGTCGGCGCAAATGTTGGCGGTGGTGAAGCAGGCGGCGGCGGAAAAAGGCCTGAATAACATTCAGCTGCAGCAGGGCGTGGCCGAGTCTTTACCGTTTGAAGACGCCAGCTTCGATCTGGTCATCAGCCGCTATTCGGCGCACCACTGGCACGACGTCGGCCAGGCGCTGCGCGAGGTCAGGCGGGTACTCAAACCGGGCGGCAGAGCGATCTTTATGGACGTGGTCTCGCCGGGGCATCCGCTGCTGGATATCTACCTGCAAACCGTGGAAGTGCTGCGCGACACCTCGCACGTGCGCAATTATGCGCCGGGCGAGTGGCTGACGTTATTGACCGAAGCCGGGTTGGTGGTGCGTGAGGTGACGTCGGATCGCTTGATGCTGGAGTTCGGCAGCTGGGTGGCGCGCATGCGCACGCCGGCGCATTTCGTTACCGCGATCCGCGCGCTGCAGCAAAGCGTGTCGCAGGAGGTGGCGGCGCATTTCGCCATTCAGCCGGACGGCTCCTTTACCAGCGATATCATGATGTTTGCAGTGACGAAGGGCTGAAAGCAACGGGGCAGCCGATGAAGGCTGCCCCGTGAAACGCGATCGACTGCGATACGCTTATTTTTTGTCTTCCAGCAGGCAGCGGTAGATCAGGCCGCCGATAATGCCGCCGACCAGCGGCACCAGCCAGAACACCCACAGCTGCTGCAGCGCCCAGGTGCCCTGGAAGATCGCTACGCCGGTGCTGCGCGCCGGGTTGACGGAGGTGTTGGTCACCGGGATGCTGATCAGGTGGATCAGCGTCAGCGTCAGGCCGATCGCCAGCGGGGCAAAGCCTGCCGGCGCGCGCTTGTCGGTCACGCCGTGAATAACGATCAGGAAGAAGGCCGTCAGCACCAGCTCAATCACGATCGCGGCTTGCAGAGAATAACCGCCCGGTGAGTGTTCGCCGTAACCGTTGGAAGCGAAGCCGCCTGCGGTGGCGTCGAAACCGGCTTTGCCGCTGGCGATCAAATACAGCACCGCCGCTGCGGCGATACCGCCGATGACCTGAGCGATAACGTAAGGAATCACGTCTTTCGCCGCGAAACGGCCGCCGGCGAATAAGCCGACGGTGACCGCCGGGTTAAAATGCCCGCCGGAAATATGGCCGACGGCATAGGCCATCGTCACCACGGTCAAACCGAAAGCGAGCGCGACGCCGAGGAAACCAATACCCAGCTGTGGGAATGCCGCTGCCAATACTGCGCTACCACAACCACCAAACACCAACCAAAATGTGCCAAAAAATTCAGCAAAAAGTCGCTTTGACATAGATTCCATCCTGCGGAATAGACTAACGGGCGTTAGCACTAAAAACTATAGAACAGCTTTTTGAGTTCATGCAGATATTCTATAGAATTTTCTTAATGCACCTTGAATAACGGCGGTATTAAATCCCTGGTATTTTATTTTGTCTATGAGAAAAACACCGTTTTTCCCCGTGCCGACGTGCGTTTGCCGTTTTTTTTATCTTTACTATAAGAATTTACCCTAAGCAAAATGGCGGGGTATTTTCGGGCGGTTTTTTCCAGCGGTTTTCTCCATTCAATACGCTCAGGTTAATTGCTAATTTCTATTTGCCAGCCAACCTTATTGCTTGTTTTACATTTGACGCAGCGCCTGTTGTCATCTAAGTGTCATGCTAAATTAATATCTTCTTCTGCCTGATAACGCTTCATTCAACCTCGGGTAAAAACATGAGAATAAAATCGCTCTCCCTGCTGTTGGCTTCGCTGTTTCCTGTATTCACCTACGCTGCAGATATTGAGGTGGCGCGTTATGTGGTCGGCTTCCCCGGCGGGGAGCGCGTCGCCTATCAGGGGGCGTTTGCCAAGCATTTCCCGCAGGGGCTGCCGGTGGGGATCGGCTCAGGGCTGTCGTTCAATCGCAAGCAGGGCGACGATCTGGTGCTGACGACGCTGACCGATCGCGGCCCGAATGCTGATGCCCCTGCGGTGGGCAAGCAAGAAGCCAAGATTTTCGCCAATCCGCAATTCACGCCTCTGTTGATGGATATTCGCATCGGCGGCGGCAAGGCCGTGGCCGAGAATGCGCGGCCCTTGCATGACGAAAAAGGGCCGATTAGCGGGCTGCCGCTGCCGAGCGAGCTGATTGGTTCCACGAACGAAGTGGCGTTGAACGACGCGCTGCAACCGCTGTCCGGCGATCGCCGCGGGTTGGATACCGAAGGCATCATCGGTGATGGCAACGGCGGCTATTGGCTGTGTGACGAGTATGGCCCGTTTCTGATCCACGTCGACGACAAAGGCAAAATTCTCGCCAAATATGGCCCAACGCCGCAGGCCGGCGAGCAGGCGGTGGCGAGCGGTTTGCCGAACATCCTGAAGTGGCGCCAGCCTAACCGCGGTTTTGAGGGGCTGACTCGGATGCCGGATGGGCGCATTCTGGCGGCGGTGCAGAGCACGCTGGATGTCGATGGTAAAGGCAAAAACAAGGCGCAGTTTACCCGGCTGGTGAGCTTCGATCCGCGCAGTGGCAAAACTGCGATGTATGGCTATCCCATCGATATCGACCGCTATAAAAAAGCCAAAGACGCCAAGATTGGCGATGTCGTGGCGTTGGACAACCAGCGCATCCTGTTGATTGAACAGGGAACCGGTAAAGATAAGACGATGATCAACAAGATCTATCTGGTGGATCTCGCGCAGGCCAGCGATCTGAGTACGTTTGATGGCCAGGATAAAGCGCTGGAGTTCGACGACGCGCAAGATCTGGCTAAACGCGGCGTGAAGCTGGCGCAGAAACGGGAAGTGGCGGATCTGCGCCAGTTGGGCTGGCGCCAGGAGAAAGCGGAAGGGCTGGCGCTGATCGACGATCGCACGCTGGCGGTGATCAATGACAACGATTTCGGCTTGCAGGCGAAGCTGGTGGATGCGTCGCCAAAGAGCAAAAAAATCGGCGACTACCAGTTGGAGAAAGAAGGGCGGTTGAGCCTCGACGGCGACAAGACCGACGCCCGTATCGAATTGCGCCCTCTGGAGCAGCCGGAGTCGCTGAGCGAGCTCTGGGTGCTCACCTTGCCGCAACCCTTGAAGTGATCGAGAGGGGGCGACAGCGCCCCCGTTCGCTTCAGGCTTCCGCGTGCCGCTGCGGCGCTCTGCCGCGCGAGATGCTCTCCCACACCGCCACCACCACCATGATCAGCGTCGTCAGGCCATTGACCATCAGCAGATCGGTTAAATAGGCGACAGGGGCCAATACCGCCAACGCCAGCAGCCCAACCAGGTGCGACAGCGGGAAGCGGCGATACACCAGCCGTTTATACAGCGCGTTGGCGAACAGGTAGAGCGCCGGGCCGAGCAGTAGCACCGCCGCCGTGGCGTGTTGGATGCGGCCATCGGGATGGGCGATCACCAGCTCGTTGGCCACGGCGCAGACGATGATGGCACCCACCAGCGCGACGTGCACGTAGTGGAAATAAGCGCCCAGCTGGCCGGGGTTTTCCGCCTGGCTGATGGCGTGGCTGCCTGCTTTGCTGCTGGTGTCGAAGTAAACCCACCACATCGCCAGGCTGCCGAGAAAGGCCACCAGCGAGGCGATGAGCACCGGCAGACTCCAGCTTTCCATCTCGCTCAGGGTGGCGCCGGTGATCAGAATGGTTTCCCCCAGCGCCACGATAACGAACAGCTGGCAGCGCTCCGCCAGATGGTGGCCTTCGATGGTCCATTCGCTGCTGCTGTCCGAGCGCCCCAGCACCGGCAGACGGAAGCCGAACATCGGCGAGACGTATTCGCACAAGACGGCGATCGCCCACAGCGCCAGGCGGGCGTTGCCTTCCTCCAGCCCACCGGCGATCCAGAAGACGGCGGAGATGCACAGCCAGCCGAGGATGCGGCGAAAGTTCTGTTTCAACGGGTGACCAGGCGCCAGCAGGCGCAGCACCGTGACAGAGCGGCCGACCTGAATGGCGACATAGAACAGCGCGAAGATCAGGCCGCGCTCGCCAAACGCCTGTGGCAGCGCGGCGGCGGCGAACAGCCCCAGCAGCATGATCGCGAACAGCAGCAGGCGGATCTGACGGGTATCCGGATTGAACCAGTTGGTGACCCAGGCGGTGTATTGCCAGGCCAGCCAGACGGCGAACCACAGCAGCAGGGTTTCCAGCGCGCCGGTCAGCGTCAGATGATGCAACAGATAGTGGGAGAGTTGGGTCACGGCGAAAACGTAGATCAGATCGAACAGCAGCTCGGAAAATGACACCGAAGCGCCCTGACCGTCACGCACGCGCAGCAGGTTTTGCGACATAAGCGTTCTTCCTTAAAAGGGTAAGCCACAAAATCAGCGTAGCTCAGCGCGCTCCGGTGGGTAAAAAATCTTAAATAGACGCAGCGCGCGTTCTTTCTTTCACCCTGCCTTTAATTGTTCATCAAATAGGGGTAAGGTGAAGCCTATAAAGCCACTCTCGCCTGAAAATACACACCTGCTCTCACTTCCTCCTTATTCTCCTCACAATGATTGATGTTCTTTACGTTGCATGACGTCCGTTTTCATTGGCTGGCGGATAATTAACATCACTGACAACGAGCTAATAAACAAGAACACCTGGAGTCAATCATGAAACTCATCCCAAGCATCGCAGCCGTATTGATCGCCGCCGCTTCCTTCTCCACTTTCGCCGCGCCGCTGTCGTCGGTGAAACAGGTCAACAGCGAGCAGGCCGCCAATCTGCAAAGCATCGGCGTCGTGTCGGTTTCCGGCATTAGCGGCTCACCGCATGATGCCATCACCGCCCTTAAAGAAAAAGCCGCGGCGGACGGCGCCAGCCATTATCGCATTATCGGTCTGGACACCCCCGGGGATTCCAGCAACTGGCGCGGCAATGCGGAAATTTATCGCTAAGCATTGGTTTTTTTACGCTCTGGCCGCGGCAACGCGGCCAATAAAATAAACGGTCGCAATAATTATCTGAATAGTCGGTGTATAAAAGACTTATTCTCAGGTCATTATTACGGCCGTTTTTCTTTGCGTGCCGTTGATGAGGTTGCATTTTATTACAACTGTGTCTGCCGCTTTCGGAATCATGTTAATGATTACTTAAGAAATTCGGCTCACATTGAGGGCTTAACCCAAGGAGGCCTCAATGTTAAATGCGACCCGGCTGCAACTGATGAATCACTTCGCTTACCTGCAGCAATTTATGGCTTCACCGCGCACCGTCGGTACGCTGGCACCTTCTTCCCCGTGGCTGTGTCAGGCGATGCTGAACCAGATTGAATGGACCCGGGCGCTGTCGATCGCGGAACTGGGGGCGGCCGACGGGGTGTTGACCAAACGCATTTTGGGGCGGATGCGCGCCGATGCGGCGCTGGAGGCTTTCGAAATCCAGCCCCATTTCGTGCATCGGCTGCGCGGGATAGACGATCGGCGGCTGCAGGTGATGGGCCATTCGGCGACCCGGATGGCCACGGATTACGACGTGGTGTTTTCCTGCCTGCCTCTGCTGTCGATCCCGGTCAGGATCAGCGTGCGCATTCTTCAGCAGGCCCGGCAGCGGCTGCTGGCGCGCAACGGCACGCTGGTGCTGTTCCAATACAGCCACCTGTCGGAAAAATTGCTGTCCCGCTATTTTCACTGGAGGCGCCTGCGGGTGGTGCGCAACTTCCCGCCGGCGCTGGTGTATGTCTGTACGCCGCGTTAGCTACAGCGTTTTCGCCATCACCACCACGTCTTCGTCATGCTGCCGCCGGCGTTCCAGAGGTTGCCAACCCCAGCCGGCGTACAGCGCTTCCGATTTGTCGGTGATGAGATGCAGAACCGAGTGATGGCGCTGCCGTGCCGCCTCGACGATGGCCATTTCAAGACGGTGGGCGATGCCCTTGCGGCGGTGATCGGGATGCACGAAGACGCCGGCCAGCCACGGGGTGAGATCCTGGCGCTGATGGTCGTCGCTGGGCCACAGGCTGGCCATGCCCACCGGACGATCGCCGTCGATCATCATCAGCGTCAGGTGGTCGTCGCTTGGCCGGCTGCATTGGGCGAAACGCAGCTGGGTGCGCGCCAGCGAACCGCCGCGCTGTGAGCCCCATTGGCCGAAAGCCCAGGCGGCGCACACATCGGCAAACTGCGGGCACTCCGACAGCGGAATGATGCGTTGAGTCATGGCGGTCTCCCGGTTTTTTTGCTGTTTCCCCCTCCTATTTAACCGATTTTTCCGCCATTTTTTTAACTTTTTAAAGCCGCTATTTTAGCGGTTTCACGGTGTTTCACCGCGTGCCCGGCACCGTTTCCCGGATTTCTTTTGGCAATCGCGGCGTGGGATTGCAAGTGCTAATGAGAGTGATTATCATGCGCACACTATTTCCCCCGTTTCGGCTCAATCATGCGCAATTCCCTCATTTTACTGCTGCTTTCCCTGTGGTTCGGCGTGTTCTCCGCCCAGGCGAAGACGGTGACCGATATCACCGGCCGCCAGGTCGCGGTGCCGGACAACCCGCAGCGCATCGTGGTGGGGGAGAGCCGCATGCTGTATACGCTGGCGCTGCTGGAGCCGGGCAACCCGGCGCAGCGCATCATCGGCTGGCCGGCGGATCTGGCGCGCTTTGATGCGCAAAGCTGGCAGCTTTATACGCAGAAGTTTCCCCAGATAGCCCAGATCCCCGTCATCAGCGGCAATAACTTTCGCCAGGTCAACATCGAAAGCCTGCTGCAGCTGAAGCCGGATCTGGTGATCCTGGCGCGCTACGCGCGTGAAGACGGCGACAACGATCGGCTGGTTTCCGCACTGAGCAAGGCCGGCGTGGCGGTGATCTACGTCGATTTGCGCATCGATCTGCTGAACAACACCGTGCCGAGCGTGCGGCTGCTGGGCGAAGTGCTCAACCGCCAGCAGCGCGCCGAGCAATTCATCACGTTTTATCAGCAGCATATGGCGGTGGTTCAGCAACGGCTGGCGGGCTATCAGGGACCGAAGCCCAAAGTGATGCTGCACCTGCATCTGGGGCGGCGCGACACCTGCTGCACCACCGCCGCGCACGGCAATCTCGGCGATCTGCTGACCTTCGCCGGCGGCGACAACATCGCCAACGCCAGCGTCAAAGGGGTGTATGGCGAACTGAACCCGGAAACCATTCTGAGCGCCAATCCTGACGTGTACCTCGCCACCGGCATGGCCGGCCCGCAGGGCAAACGGCTGTCCGATCTGCGCCTCGGGCCGCAGGTCAGCCCACAGGAGGCCGCCGACAGCTTCCGCCGGCTGATCGCCAAACAGCCGATGCTGACCAACCTGCAGGCGGTGAAAAACCACCGCGCCTGGAGCGTCTGGCACAATTTTTACCTCAGCCCGTACCATGTCGTGCTGGTCGAGATGTTCGCCAAAGCGTTTTACCCGGATCTGTTCGCCGACATCAACCCGCAGCAGACCTTCCAACAGTTGTATCAGCAGTTTTTGCCGTTACCTTTTTCAGGGACCTATTGGAGTCAGTTAGATAATGAATAACAACAAGCGCGGCTGGTGGTGCGCATTGCCTTTGGCGGCCTGCGCGACATCGCCGGCGTGGGCGGCGGAAAAAGCCGCGCCGCAGGAAGAGAACCTGGTGGTGGTCGGCCGCAAAGACGCCGACGGCGTGCAGAGCTATCAGCCGTTGACCAGCGTCACCGGCACCCGCAGCGAAACCAACCTGCTGAATGTGCCGCAAGCGATCGACGTGGTGCCGCAACAGGTGATTGCCGATCAGGCTGTCAGCAGCCTGGACGAAGCGCTGTACAACGTCAGCGGCATTACCCAGGCCAACACGCTGGGGGGCACCCAGGACGCGGTAATGAAACGCGGCTTCGGCGACAACCGCGACGGCTCCATTCTGCGCGACGGCGTGCGTTCGGTGCAGGCGCGCAACTTTACGCCGACCACCGAGCGGGTGGAGGTGCTTAAGGGGCCTGCCTCGATGCTGTACGGCATGGGCGAGCCGGGCGGGATGATCAATATGATCACCAAAAAACCCCAGCTGCAGCAGCACACCCACGTGGAAGGTTGGGGCAGCAGCTTCAACGGCGGCGGCGGCCAGCTTGACGTTACCGGGCCGCTCGGCACGTCGGGATTTGCCTATCGGATGATCGTCGATCACGATGAAACCGACTACTGGCGCAACTTTGGCCGCAATCGCCAGACGGTGATCGCGCCCTCGCTGATGTGGTACGGCGAGAACACCACCGTGCGGTTGGCCTATGAACATATGGAATATCTGGTGCCGTTCGATCGCGGCACCATTATCGATTCGCGCACCGGCAAACCGGTGAATACGCCGCGCGATCGCCGTTTCGACGAAGCCTATAACGCCACCCGCGGCGATCAGGACAGCGTCACTCTGCAGATCGATCAAACGCTCAATGAGCGCTGGAAAAGCTCGCTGACCTACGCCTACAGCCGCAACAGCTACAGCGACAACCAGGCGCGCGCTACGGCGCTGAACCCGGAGAGCGGCGCATTGAGCCGCCAGGCCGACTCGACCGCCCATGCCGTCAGCCACGCCAACGCGGTGCAGCTGACGCTCAATGGCGACGTGGACTGGGGCAGCATCAACCACCAGATGCTGTTCGGCTTTGATTTTGAAGATAACCGTACCTACCGCGGCGACATGATCCGCGGTAAAAAGAACAGCGATTTCAATATCTATCATCCGGTATACGGCCTGATGCCGCCGTCGACCGCGGTCAGCGCCAAAGACAGCGACCAGCGGGAAAATCTCACCAGCTACGGCTGGTTTATGCAGGACTCCATCCAACTGACAGATAAATGGCTGGTGATGGGCGGGCTGCGTTACGACGCTTTCGACGTCTATGCCGGCAAGGGGCGGCCGTTCCAGACCAACACCGACAGCTCGGACGGCAAGCTGGTGCCGCGCGCCGGTGTGGTCTACAAGCTGACGCCTTACGTGTCGCTGTACAGCAGCTATACCGAGTCGTTCAAGCCGAACTCTTCCATCGCTACCCAAATTGATTCGCTGCCGCCGGAACAGGGCAAGTCATGGGAAGTCGGCGGCAAGCTGGCGCTGCCGAACGGCGTCACCGGCACGCTGGCGCTGTTCGACATCACCAAACGCAACGTGATGGTCAATGAGCTGGTGGAGGGCGAAACCGTGACGCGCACCGCCGGGCGCGTGCGTTCGCAGGGCGTGGAGCTGGACGTGGCCGGTAATCTTACCGACTCGCTGAGCCTGATCGGTTCCTATGCGTATACCGACGCCCGCGTGGTGGACGATCCGGACAACAAGGGCAAAGAGATGACCAACGTGGCGCGCCATACCGCCTCGCTGTTCCTGACCCAGAACCTCGGCAGCCTGGGCCTGTACAGCGGTGATGAGGTGCGCATTGGCGCCGGTGCGCGCTACGTAGGGCGCCGCCCGGGCGACGCCGCCAACAGCTTCTACCTGGATAATTACACCGTTGCCGATGCGTTCGCCGCTTACACCATGCCGATCAACGGCTATCGGGTGAAATGGCAGCTGAACGTGAAGAACCTGTTCGATAAAACCTACTATCCGTCCAGCGGCGGCAATCTGCGCGTGGCGGTGGGGGAACCGCGTGAGGTGGTGCTGCGCGGCAGTATCGATTTCTGAGCCACGGGCGGTGAAATTTGCTTAAATAACCGCCCCAACGTTAAGGAGAACCCATGAGCCTGCAGATCCGTTTGGCGCAGCAGCAGGATATCGCGCATCTGATGGCGGTTGAGCGCTCGGCGGCGCAATTGTTTCGCCAACAGCCGGAATGGCGCTTTATCGCCGAAGGCGAGGTGATGGCCCCGCAGCAGCATGCCGCGTTTATCGCCGAGCGCCGTGAATGGCTGGCGGAAAGCGACAACGGCGAGTGCGCCGGTTTTATCGCCGTGCTGGCTCAGGGGAAAGACTGGCATATCGCCGAATTATCGGTCGCCGGTGCCTGGCAACGGCAGGGCGTCGGCCGCCGCCTGATCGGCGCGGTGGCGGAAGAGGCCAAACGGCAGGGGGCCGACCGCCTGACGCTCACCACCTTCATTGAGGTGCCGTGGAATGCGCCTTACTACCGGCGGCTGGGATTCCGGCCGCTTGACGATGCGCGGCTCACGGTCGCCCTGCGGCGGCACCTGGATGAAGATCTGGCGCACGGCTTTGCCGTCGGCAGTCGCTGTGCCATGGAATTTACACTATCGTAAATATTGAAATACAGAGCGGGCAGGGTATGATGCTGCCACCACGCCATCGCACCCGCTCGGTATTTTGGTATGCAATGCACTCAAGTCACCGCATAAGGGACAACCCGTAATGACACAAACCCTGTTCATGATAGGCGCTCGCGGAGCCGGCAAGACCACGGTAGGCAGCGCATTGGCGCTGGCGTTGGGCTATCAGTTCGTCGATACCGATCTGTTTATGCAGCAGGCGGCGCAGATGAGCGTAGCGGAAATGGTCGAGCGCGAGGGCTGGTTGGGGTTCCGCCGCCGCGAGACCATCGCGTTGCAAACCGTGACCAAGCCGTCAACTATAGTTGCCACTGGCGGCGGCGCGATCCTGGCGGAGGAGAACCGTCAGTTTATGCGCCAGCATGGCACCGTTATCTACCTGCGCGCGCCGGCCAGAGTGTTGGCGCAGCGGTTGGAAGAGTACCCGGAAGATGCGCAGCGCCCGACGCTCACCGGCAGGCCGATCGCCGAGGAGATGCGCGAGGTGCTGGCCGCGCGCGAAGCGTTGTATCAGGAGGCCGCGCATTACGTGATGGATGGCGCCGCCGATCCGCAGCGGGTGGTGGAACAAATCCTCGCGGTGCTGCCGCGTGAGACGGTGAAGTAACCCTTTCTTCTCTTCGGGCGCTGGGCGCCCGTTTTCTTATTCCGCTTGCCGAGCCGGTGCAAAGTACGCCCCGGGCGTGACGCCGAAGCGGCGGCGAAAGGCGGCGATGTAGGCGCTGACGTTATCATAGCCGCAGGCGTCGGCCACCTCGCCAACCGCTTTGCCGCGTGATAATCCCTCCAGTGAACGCAACACCCGCGCCTGCTGGCGCCACAGCGCGAAGCTGATGCCGGTTTCCTGCAGAAAACGGCGGCTCAGGGTGCGCGGGCTGAGCCCGGCCCAGACGGCCCAGTCGCGCTGGCTGCGCGGGCTGGCGGGATCGTTCAGCAGCGCACGGGCGATGTTCAGCAACCGGGCGTCCTGCGGCAGCGGCAATTGCAGCGGCGCGCGGCTTGCCGCGTGCATTTCGTCCAGCAGCACCTGCAGCAGCCGCCGTTGCGGCGCACTCAGCGGGCCGGCGGGGAACTGCGCGATGCGCGCCACCAGGGCCTGCAACAGCGCAGAGGCCGTGAACAGCTGCGGCAGCGGCGGCATCTCCGGCACGCTTTCCCTCGGCAGATACAGACTCCAGCCCGCCACGTCGCCGCAGGCCAGCGCCTGATGGACGCATCCCGGCGGCAGCCAGCCCAGCGTGCCGCCGGTGATCGCCCATTGCCGGCCCGGGAGTTCCATTGCCAGCATGCCGCGCGTCAAGAGATAGATCTGGCCGCCTTCGTGCCGGTGCCAGGGCGTCAGGTGCTTTTTTTCATGCTGAAGGCGTTGGCTGCGGATCTGCGTCATGTTGGCCGTTTAACGTTATTGAAAGTCTTGATGTGGTTATTATGCCATCGCCTGGCCGGGATAGGATCGCCTTTCACCCTATTTCGGAGAAATGTGATGACTCAACTTACCCCGCTGAATCTGGTGCTCGATACGCTGCAGCAGGTGATCGCCAGCCCGGAGCATCGGCCGACGCAGCTCGCTGCCCGTTTCAGCGCAGGCTACCGCCAGCAGGTGGATGGCAAGGTGCTGAACTTCGAGCAGTTTGAGCAGCATATGGCGCTGCTGAAGCGGCAAACCCGCCGCATGACGCTGAGCGTGATCGCGGCGGCGGAGCAGGGCGAGGCGGTGCTGACCCACCATCTGGTCGAGGTGGAAAAGCGCGACGGTTCCCGCAGCCGCGTGCGGGTGCTGGCGCACTTCACCGTGCGTGAAGGGCGTATTTGCGCCTGCGACGAATTGACCGAGCTGTTGACGGGCGCCCCCGGCGATCGCGATCTTGGCTCGCGCGTGTCGGAATGAGGGCGACTGCTATACTTGCTACTGTGTGAAACACACGGGAGAACGGCATGCGCGAAAATGATCAACCTGCTTATCCGCGGAGCGCCCGCGTCGTAGAGGTGTTTCGGGGTGACCCGAACCTGCATCTGCGCCGTTTTGAAGTGCGCACCGACGACATTGAGCCGAATACGCTGCTCAGTGAACATGAAACCGAGCAGGAAGCGCTCGACGCCAAGCACCGCTATGAAGACGAGGCGCTAGAGCACTGACCTGCAGCCCAGCGGAAACCGGCGTCAGGCCGGTTTCCTGTTTATCCCCGCCGTAGCACATATTTCCCAGAACAATATTGATAATGATAATCATTTATGTGATTTTTATCGCCCCTATTGGGTGTTTCACTTCTGGGAAAAGAGATGTCCAATTCCGAGTTGCAGGCGCTGTTTCTGCGCCATATGCGGCCGCTGCAAGCCTATTTGAACGCCAAACTGCGCGACCCTCAGCTGGCCGCGGATTTGGCGCAGGAAAGTTTTACCCGCCTTACCGAGCAGTATCCGCAGGGTAACATTCTCGATATTGAGGCCTACCTGTATAAAACCGCCAAGAATCTGATGCTCGACCATCTGCGCCAGCAGCAGCGGCGGCAGACCGAAGCGGTCGAAGACGACATTCTGGCGCAGTATCCTTCGGGTGAACCGGCGCTTGAACAACGGGCGATCGATAGCCAACTGCTGCAGTTGTTACAGCAGGCGCTGGCGGACATGCCGCCGCGCACGCAGCAGATTTTCCGCCTTAACCGGCTCGATGGCCTGACCCAGGCGCAGGTGGCGGCGCAGCTGGGCGTGTCGCTCAGCACGGTGGAAAAACACCTGGCCAGCGCGCTGGAGCGGCTGATGGCGCGGATGGAAGAACAATAATGGCAATTTTTTTACGGGTTTATCCGCGCTCAGACGTCTTAACCTATAACCAGAAAAAACAGAGGTCTATGCCATTATGAAACCGCTAACCGCACAGGCGCGACAGCAGGCGGCCGCCTGGGCCGTGAGTCTGGCCGAAGGGGCGCTGCCGGCCGATCGGCGGCGAGCGTTGGACGCCTGGCTGGCCGCCGATCCGCAGCATCCGGCGGCGCTGCGTCAGGCTCGCCTGCTATGGACGACGCTTGGGCAACTGCCGCCTGAGCAGCGGCAGGCGTTACAACCGCAGGTGGCGGCGCTGAAAACGCCATCTCGCCATCGATGGCCCCGCTGGGCGGTGGCAGCGGCGGTGGCGCTCGCCGTTTCATTCGGCGTTTATCGCGGGCCGGATCTGTGGATCGGCCTGCAGGCCGATTATCAAACCGTTCGCGGTGAGGTGCGCGAAGTTGCGTTGCCGGACGGCAGCCGGGTGGCGTTGGACAGCGGCAGCGCGATCGCGCTGGCGTATTCCGCAGACGAGCGCAAGGTGCGGCTGCTGAGCGGCGCCGCCTATTTTATCGTCGCGCCGTTGGGCGGGGCGGAACGTCGCCCTTTCAGGGTGGAGGCGAAAAACGGCGTCACCCAGGCGCTGGGCACCGAGTTCAGCGTGGCGCGCACTGAACAGGGCGTCGACGTCAGCGTGCATCAGCACAGCGTGCGGGTGACGCTTGAGCGCGGCGAGCGCTCGCTGGTGGTCGCGCAACGCCAGGCGGCGCATTACCGCAACGGGCAGCTGCAGCTGACGCGGCAAACGGCCGGTGATGACGCCTGGCGACGCGGCTGGCTGGTGATCGACCGCCAACCGCTGACGCAGGCGCTCGCGCAGCTCAACCGCTATCGCGAGACCCGCATCGTGGCGGTCAATCCCACGCTAAGAACGCGCACGGTCAGCGGCGTGTTCGCGCTCAATAAACTCGACGACGGCGTCGGCGCCATTCGTCAGGAACTCTCCGCCCGCCAACTGAATCTCCCCGGCATCACATTGCTTTACTGAGCGGCCAAGGCGGGCCGGGATGCCCGTTTCGCCGCTATTTTCACTTTCTGTAAAAAATCTTTACGGGTTTTTGCCTCCCGGAACGTCCTTATGTTTAAACGAGATTGATTTCCATTATCACTTGGTTTGGCATTCTTTCGGGTGGAACACACACGCATGTTTATTCACAAGGGAACCACGCCGGCCGGCCGATTGGCCACGGCGGTACGCGCCGCGCTGGCGGCGATGATGTTGACTCAGCCGGCGGTAGCGCTCGCCGCCCAGGCTGAGGCGAGCAGCGCGCAGGCCGCGCAGCAAAAGAATTTCAACATTGCGGCGCAGCCGCTGCAGAGCGCCATGTTGCGCTTCGCCGAGCAGGCCGGCATGCAGGTGTTTTTTGACGAGGTGAAACTCGATGGCATGCAGGCGGCGGCGCTGAACGGCAGCATGAGCGTAGAACAGGGCCTGCGGCGCTTGATCGGCGGCAATCCGGTGGCTTTCCGCCTGCAGCCGCAGGGGCAGATCGTATTGAGCCGGCTGCCGACGGCGAACGGCGACGGTGGCGCGCTGGCGTTGGACAGCCTGACGGTGCTGGGCGCCGGCGGCATCAACGCCAACGATTGGGTTTACGACGAACCGCGCTCGGTCAGCGTCATCAGCCGCGAACAGATGGACAACCGCCCGGCGCGACACGCGGCCGATATTCTGGAGCAGACTACGGGAGCCTATTCCAGCGTCAGCCAGCAAGATCCTGCGCTGTCGGTCAACATCCGCGGCATACAAGACTATGGCCGGGTGAACATGAATATCGACGGCATGCGGCAGAATTTTCAAAAGAGCGGCCATGGCCAGCGTAATGGCACCATGTACATCGATTCCGAACTGCTGTCCGGCGTGACCATCGACAAGGGCACCACCGGCGGCATGGGCAGCGCCGGCACGCTCGGCGGCATCGCCACCTTCAATACCGTCAGCGCGAGCGATTTCCTGGCGCCGGGCAAAGAGCTGGGCGGCAAGCTGCACGCCAGCACCGGCGATAACGGCACCCACTTCATCGGCAGCGGCATACTGGCATTGGGCAACGAAACCGGCGATATCCTGCTGGCCGCCAGCGAACGCCACCTCGGCGACTATTGGCCCGGCAACAAGGGTGACATCGGCAACATTCGCATCAATAACGACACCGGCAATTACGATCGCTACGCCGAGAGCATCAAGAACAACAAAATCCCCGACACCCATTACCGCATGCACTCGCGGCTGGCCAAGGTGGGCTGGAATCTGCCCGCCAACCAGCGCCTGCAGCTGAGTTATCTGCAGACCCAGACCGCATCGCCGATCGCCGGCACCTTGACTAACCTGGGCACTCGCCCGCCCTATGAACTGGGCTGGAAACGCACCGGCTACACCGACGTGATGGCGCGCAACGCGGCGTTCGACTACAGCCTGGCGCCGGAAGACGTCGACTGGCTCGATTTTCAGGCCAAGCTGTATTACGTCGATACTCAGGACGACAGCGACACCTACAGCACCAGTTCGCTGCTGGACAACGGCTACGCGACGCGCACCCGCCTGCGTACCTATGGCGCACAGGCGCAAAACACCTCGCGCTTCAGCCTGGCGCCGGGGCATGACTTCCGCGCCAATTACGGGCTGGAGTTCTATTACGACAAAGCGACCAGCGACTCTTCTCGCCAAGGCATGGAAGGGGTGACGCCGGCCGGCAACCGTTCGGTAGCCAGCCTATTCGCCAATCTGACCTACGACTACGACGGCTGGCTGACGTTGGAAGGCGGGCTGCGTTACGACCGCTATCGCCTGCGCGGCCAGACCGGCCTGAGCTATCCGGATTTGGCCAAGGATGGGCAACGCTACACGATTGACAATCCTTGCAAAGCGTTGCGTCTGACCGGCTGTTCAACCACCACCCGCGAAGATTGGGACGTGGATCGCGATCAGGGCAAGCTGTCGCCGACGCTGGCGGTGGCGGTGCGCCCCGGCGTGGAGTGGCTGGAGCTGTATACCACCTACGGCAAATCCTGGCGGCCGCCGGCGATCACTGAAACGCTGACCAACGGCAGCGCGCACAGTTCTTCCACGCAATACCCCAATCCGTTCTTGCAGCCCGAGCGTTCGCGCGCCTGGGAAGTCGGGTTCAACGTGCAGCAGCCGGATCTGTGGTTTGAGGGCGATCGGTTGGTGGCCAAGGTGGCCTACTTCGACACCAAAGTGGATAACTACATCAACCTGGCGATAGATCGCAATAAACCGGGGCTGGTGCAGCCGAGCATCGGCAATGCCGCTTACGTCAACAATCTGTCGAAAACCCGCTTCCGCGGGCTGGAGTACCAGCTCAACTATGACGCCGGGGTGTTCTACGCCGACCTGACCTACACCCACATGATCGGCAAAAACGAGTTCTGCTCGAACAAGGCCTGGTTGGGAGGGCGTCTGCGCTACGGCGACGGCTCGCGCCGCGGGAACTTCTATGTTGAGCCTGATGCCGCTTCCAATGACTTCGTCACGTGTGATGGGGGGACGCAGTTCGGCTCCGCCGCCTACCTGCCGGGCGATCGCGGTTCGGTGACGCTGGGCGGGCGTGCCTTCGATCGCAAGCTGGACGCCGGGGTGACCGTACGCTTTGCGCCGGGTTATCAGGACAGCTCGGTACCGTCCAACTACCCGTACCTGGCCGACTGGCCGAAGTACACCCTGTTCGATCTGTACGCCAGCTACAAGCTGACCGACAGCCTGACGCTGCGCGGCTCGGTGGAAAACCTGACCAACCGCGCCTATGTCGTCAGCTACGGCGAGACGTTGGCCAATACCCTGGGGCGCGGCCGCACCGTGCAGGGCGGGGTGGAATACCGTTTTTAAGCAGTAAAAGGGCGTTGCTCATCCTTGAGCACAAGGGCCGCCTCGCAAGGGGCGCCGTTCATCAATGGAGATAGAGAAATGGCATTTTCAGTCAATTATGACAGCAGCTTCGGCGGTTACAGCATTCATGACTATCTGGGCCAGTGGGCTTCGACATTCGGTGATGTCAATCACACCAACGGCAATGTCACCGACGCCAACAGCGGCGGCTTCTATGGCGGCAGCCTGTCCGGTAGTCAGTATGCCATCAGCAGCACGGCAAACCAGGTGACCGCCTTCGTGGCGGGCGGCAACCTGACCTACACGTTGTTCAACGAACCGGCGCATACCTTGTACGGCCAGCTGGATTCCCTGTCCTTCGGCGACGGTTTGAGCGGTGGCGATACATCGCCGTACAGCATCCAGGTGCCTGACGTCAGCTTTGGCGGCCTGAACCTCAGCAGCCTGCAGGCGCAGGGTCATGATGGCGTGGTGCACCAGGTGGTGTACGGCCTGATGTCCGGCGATACCGGCGCGCTGGAGACCGCGCTGAACGGCATCCTCGACGACTACGGCCTGAGCGTCAACTCCACCTTCGATCAGGTGGCGGCGGCGACGGCGGTGGGCGTGCAGCACGCCGACAGCCCGGAACTGCTGGCGGCCTGATCGCGGCCGTTTGCCCGCCGGCGCCGTGCGCCCCGGCGGGCGTTTTCTCGTTTTTAGCCGATGGAAAACGCCATGAAAAACGCCGTCAGGCGCGGAGAAGTGATGAGCGTGCTGGCCGCATACCGGCGCGGATTTTGGGGCATCGCGCTGTTTACCGCGGTGATCAACCTGCTGATGCTGGCACCGGCGCTGTACATGCTGCAGGTCTACGATCGCGTGTTGCCGTCGGGCAACCGCATGACGCTGGCGATGCTGACCCTGATGGTGGTCGGTCTTTACCTGTTTATGGGGCTGCTGGAGTGGGTGCGCAGCCAGGTGGTGATCCGCCTCGGCGCCCAGATGGATATGCGCCTCAATCAGCGAGTCTACGACGCCGCCTTCGAAACCAATCTGAAAACCGGCAACCCGCTGGCGGGGCAGGCGCTGAACGATCTGACCAACCTGCGCCAGTTCGCCACCGGTAATGCGCTGTTCGCCTTTTTCGATGCCCCCTGGTTCCCGGTTTATCTGCTGGTGGTTTTTCTGCTCCACCCCTGGCTTGGCGCGTTGGCCAGCGCCGGAGTGATCGTGCTGGTGCTGCTGGCCTGGCTCAATCAGCGGGTGTCGCAAGCGCCTCTGGCGGAGGCCGGCCGGGTCGCGCTGAGCGCCACACAGCAGGCCAACGGCAATCTGCGCAACGCCGAAGCCATCGCCGCCATGGGGATGCTGACCGACTTGCGCCTGCGTTGGCTGCGGCAGCATCAGCAGTTCCTGCTGTTGCAGAACCGCGCCAGCGAGAAAATCGCCGCCGTCACCGCCTGGTCGAAAACCGTGCGGCTGGCGCTGCAGTCGCTGATGTTGGGCTGCGGCGCGCTGTTGGCGGTCAGCGGTGACATTACGCCGGGCATGATGATCGCCGGATCGATCTTGATCGGCAGGGTGCTGGGGCCGATCGATCAGCTGATCGGCGCCTGGAAGCAGTGGTCATCGGCGCGCCAGTCCCTGCAGCGTCTGGAGGTGATGCTGGCCGCTAACCCGCCACGAATACCGAGTCTGCCGCTGCCGGCGCCCGGCGGCGCATTGACCGTGAGCCAGTTGACCGCCAGTGCGCCCGGCGGCACGGCGCCGGTGTTGCACGGCGTCAGTTTTCGTCTGGAAGCCGGCGAGGTGCTGGGCGTGATTGGCGCGTCCGGCTCCGGCAAAACGTTGCTGATGCGCCAACTGGTCGGCGCGCTGACGCCGATCAGCGGCGACGTGCGGCTGGACGGTGCAGACATTCAACAGTGGGACAAGCAACAACTCGGGCCGCATATCGGCTACTTGCCGCAGGATATCCAGCTGTTCGCCGGTACCCTGACGGATAACATCGCCCGCTTTGGGCAGGTCGACGCCGAGAAGGTGGTGGCGGCGGCGGCGCTGGCCGGCGTGCATCAGCTGATCCTGCATTTACCGAAAGGCTATGAGACCGAGCTGGGTGAAGGCGGCAGCGGCCTGTCCGGCGGCCAACGTCAGCGGGTGGCGCTGGCGCGCGCGCTGTATGGATCTCCGGCGCTGGTGGTGTTGGACGAACCGAATGCCAACCTCGATCGCGAAGGGGAAGAGGCGCTGCAGCGGGCGATCGAAGCGCTGAAGGCGCGCGGCAACACTATCGTATTGGTGACCCACAAACCGGCGATCCTGGCGACCACCGACAAATTACTGGTGCTGACCGCCGGCCAGGTGCAGCACTTCGGCCCCAGCGACGCCATCCTGAAAAAACTGCCTGGTTTTGCGCCCGCCGCTGCCGCCGCACCGGCCAATGCCGGGCGCAGCAACGGCGGCTTCAACGTCAATTACGCCAACTTCGCCAAAACGGCCAGCGGTGAACGAAAAGTATGAGCAATCAGAGTGTGATCCCCGGCGATATCGACGCCCTTTCCCGGCAGTTCGACGAAGGCCGTTATCTGCGGCTGGGAGGCTGGCTGGTGCTGTTGGGGTTTGGCGGTTTCCTGCTGTGGGGGCTGTTGGCGCCGCTGGACAAAGGCGTGCCGGTTTCCGGCAGCGTGGTGGTGGCCGGCAACCGCAAGGCGGTGCAGCACCCGAGCGGCGGGGTGGTGTCGCAGATTCAGGTGCATGAGGGCGACCGGGTCAGCGCCGGGCAGGTGCTGTTGTTGATGGATACCGTCGACAGCCGCACCCAGCGCGATGCGCTGCGCAGCCAGCAGTTGAGCAACGCCGCGCAGCAGGCGCGGCTGCAAGCCGAGCGCGACGGTCTGCAAGCGATCGCTTTCCCGCCATCGCTGCAAACGCGGCGAGAAGAGCCGGAGGTGATGTCGCTGATGCTGCTGCAGCAACAGCTGTTCACCAGCCGCCGTGCGGCGCTGCAGAGCGAGCTGGCGGCGATCGCGGAAAGCATCGCCGGATCGCAGGCGATGTTGGAAGGGGTTCGGCAGTCTTACGCCAGCAAGCAACGGCAAAAGGCCATGCTGCAGGAGCAACTGGGCGGCATGCGCAAGCTGGCGGCGCAAGGGTATGTGGCGCGCAATCGGCTGCTGGATCTGGAGGGGCAGCATGCGCAGATCGACGGCCAGGCATCCGAGGACAGCGGCAATATCGGCCGTCTGGGGCGCCAGATCCTGGAGCTGAAACTGCGGGCGATCCAGCGGCGGGAGGAGTATCAAAAAGAGGTCAGCAGCCAATTGGCCGAGGTACGGATGAAGCTGGACGAGCTGGATAACCGCCTGGCCAAGGCGGAGGCCGATCTGGGGCATACGCAGGTGAAAGCGCCGGTGGCGGGCACCGTGGTGGGGTTGAGCGTGTTCACCGAAGGCGGCGTGATCGGCGCCGGTCAGCAACTGATGGAGATCGTGCCCAGCGATCGCGGGCTGCAGGTGGAGGCGCGTATTCCGGTCGAACTGATCGACAAGGTGCAGGTGGGACTGCCGGTCGAACTGTTGTTCTCGGCGTTCAACCAAAGCACCACGCCGCGCGTCGAGGGCGAAGTGACGCTGGTCGGGGCCGATCGCCTGACCGACGAGAAAAGCGGCGCGCCTTATTACAGCGTGCGCGCCAAGGTCAGCGAAGAAGGATTGCAACGTTTGAACGGGTTGGAGATCCGCCCGGGGATGCCGGTTGAAGGGTTCATCCGCACCGGCGAGCGTTCGATGATGAACTATCTGTTCAAACCGCTGACCGATCGCCTTCATTTGGCGCTGACGGAAGAGTGAGCATGTCGGTTTCGCCGCTGCCTTTCGCCGCGCCCGGCGCCGCCATGCCCTGGCGCCGTTGTCTGGTGTTGGTGCTGGCGCTGCATCTGCTGGTTGCCGCGCTGCTTTGGCCCTGGCGAGACAAGGCCGTGCCGCCGTGGGTGCCGCCGCCGGCGGTGATGGTGCTGATGGCCGCCGCGCCGCAGGCCCCGGCCGAGGTGAAACAGCCGCCGGGACAAAGGACGCTGCCGCCTCAGGCTGAACCGTCGGCGCCGCCGGAGCCGTTGCCGCTGGTGAAAGCGCCTGACGCCGCGCAGCCGAACATCGCCGTGCCGCCGAAACAGAAAAAACCACCTAAGCCGGTGAAGAAAAACAACCTGCCCCGCACGCCGCCGCACGAGAGAATCATCGCGCCGCCGAAGGTTCAGGAGCAAAGCGCCGGCGCGCCGCCGCCGGGCCGCGCGGATAAAACGGCCGCGCCGCAAACCCGCCTGACACCCTATGCTCAGGCGGGGGAGGACAACTGGCGCAGCCGCATCAGCGGCCGCCTGAATCGCTTTAAGCGTTACCCCAAAGACGCACTGCGGCTGAAGCGCCAGGGCGTCGGGCAGGTGCGTTTCACGTTGGACAGACAGGGCCACGTGCTGGCGGTGACGCTGGTCAGCAGCGCCGGGCTGCCGTCGCTGGATCGTGAAATCCAGGCGCTGGTCAAACGCGCTTCGCCGCTGCCCACGCCGCCGGCGGACGCCTACGTCAACGGCACGGTGGAATTGACGTTGCCGATCGATTTCAGTTTGCGCGGCGCGGGTTTTTGACGCGGTTGTTTCATGGCGATGGCCTGAGCGTGGCGCACGGAAACCTTTGCCTCTGCGCCGCGATCGCATTTCGCGCGAAAAACCAGTGACAGATCAACCGCAATCCCCCAATATGGATTTTCCATCAAGATGATTACGCGGGTGCCAGTCTATGCTGAAAGTGAATGAGTATTTTGCCGGAAAAGTGAAGTCTATCGGTTTTGACAGTAGCAGCATCGGTCTTACCAGCGTGGGCGTGATGGAAGAGGGCGAATACACCTTCTCCACCGCGCAGCCGGAAGAAATGACGGTGATCACCGGGGCGCTGAAAGTGCTGCTGCCGGGGGCGCCGGACTGGCAGGTGTTTACGCCGGGCGAGAAGTTCTTCGTGCCGGGGCACAGCGAGTTCAACCTGCAGGTGGCCGACGCCACCGCCTATCTGTGCCGCTACCTGAGCAAATAAACGTTGCTCGTTAGGGGAACGCAGGGCTCAGCGAAGGCTGGGCCCTGGTCGTTTCTGAGGCGGGATTAACGCTGGGCTTCGCCGCCGAGCGCTTCGATGGTGTTTTTGATCAACGCCGCCAGCTCGCTGGTCATCAGGATAAAGTCGGCGTCAAAGCGCTGGGCGAAGTCATCGCGATCGATATCGTCGTTCTGCTCGCGCAGCGTGTCGGCGAACTTCAGGCGCTTGAGCGAGCCGTCGTCCGACAGCATCAGCTGGATGCGTTCCTGCCAGTCCACCGCCAGCTTGGTCACCAGCTTGCCGGCTTCGATGTGCACCGCGATTTCGTCGCTGATCAGATTCTGCTTCTTGCAGCGGATCACGCCGCCTTCTTCCAGAATCGCTTTCAGTTCCGCTTCATCCTGAATGGCGAAGCCGGCCGGCATCTCGCCGGAACGCACCCATTCGGTCAGCGTCAGTTCGATCGGGCTTTCCATGGTCAGCGGCACTACCGGCAGCGAGCCGAGGCTTTTGCGCAGCAGCGCCAGCGTGTCTTCGGCGCGTTTGGCGCTGGCGGCGTCGACCATGATCAGATCGTTGACGGTGTCGATCCACATGAAGGTCTGGTTGAAGCGGCTGAACGCGCGCGGCAGCAGGCTGTGCAGCACTTCATCTTTCAGCGCGTCCTTCTCGGTTTTCTTCAGTTTGCGGTGTTGCTCCGCCTCCAGGCGCTCAATCTTGGCCTGCAGCTCTTGCTTGATCACCGGCGACGGCAGGATTTTCTCTTCCTTGCGCGCGCAGATGACGATTTGGCCGTTGACCGCGTGCGTCAGCGCATCGCTGTGCGAGCCCATCGGGGAGACCCAGCCGGTCTTCGCCATGTCCTGGCTGCCGCACGGCGTGAAGGCGAACGCGCTGAGTTGTTTTTCCATTTCATCCGCGTTTAACGCCACTTCGCGGCTCAAACGGTAAACCATCAAATTCTTAAACCACAGCATAATGTTATCCCTGGCTGGGCGTGCGTTCGGCACGCTGATTCGTCAAAAGCAGGGCGGCATGATAACGAATTGACGCTGAAAAATCGCCCCATTCTCTCCGAATTGCGTCGCTTTGCGCACCGGGGAAGGACGGGACGGAGAATGGGAAACAGGTGATTCATTCGCGCGCTTACATTAGGCTGTGACAACGCTGCGTGGCATCGAGGAGAAAAAATACGTGCGCATTGGCATCGACTTGGGTGGAACAAAAATTGAAGTGATCGCGTTGGCGAATGACGGGCGGGAGCTGTTTCGCCATCGCATCGCCACGCCGCGCCATGACTACCGGCAAACCCTGGCGGCGATCGCCGGACTGGTGAAACTGGCGGAGGATCATACCGGCGAACGAGGATCGGTCGGGATCGGCATTCCCGGCACGCTGTCGCCGTTTACCGGGCGGGTGAAGAACGCCAACTCGGTGTGGCTCAACGGCCAGCCGCTGGATAAGGATCTGTCGGCGCTGCTGGCGCGCGAGGTGCGCATCGCCAACGACGCCAACTGCCTGGCGGTGTCGGAAGCCACCGATGGCGCCGGCGCCGGCGCGAAAACCGTGTTTGCTGTCATCATCGGCACCGGCTGCGGCGCCGGCGTGGCGCTGAACGGCCAGGCGCATTCCGGCGGCAACGGCATTGCCGGCGAATGGGGCCACAACCCGCTGCCGTGGCAGGATGACGATGAGCTGCGTTACGCCCGCGAAGTGCCGTGCTACTGCGGCAAACCGGGCTGCATCGAAACCTTTATTTCCGGCACCGGTTTCGCCATCGACTATGCGCGCCTGAGCGGCAACGCGCTGCAAGGGCATGAGATCATGGCGCTGAGCGAGCGGGGCGATGCGCTGGCGGAGCAGGCGATCGTACGTTACGAAATGCGATTGGCGAAATCGCTGGCGCATGTGATCAACATGCTGGATCCGGACGTGGTGGTGCTCGGCGGCGGCATGAGCAACGTGGATCGCCTGTACCGCACGGTGCCGCAGCGAGTGAAAGACTGGGTGTTCGGCGGCGAGTGTGAAACGCCGATCCGCAAGGCGGTTCACGGCGACTCCAGCGGCGTGCGCGGCGCGGCCTGGCTGTGGCCGCAACAGCAGCGCTAAGCGTTGCAACAAAGCGCGAGGCTGCTCGCGCTTTAAACCCTTCACTGTACAAAAACTGGACGGCGTTTTATGCTTTAGCTAACTTAGCTAAGGAGAACGCGTATGCCGATTCAGGCCAATATGCACGAAGCCAAATCCAATCTGAGTCAGTTGGCGGACAGAGCCGCGGAGGGAGAAACCGTGATTATTGCAAAAGCAGGGAAGCCGTACGTACAGCTGGTCGCCATCAAGGGGGAAGCGCGCCGCCCTGGCGCCGCCAAGGGCAAGTTCACCGTGCCGGCAGATTTCAACGCGGGGGATGCGGCCATTGCGGCGTTGTTTGAGGGCGATGAATGAAGCGCCTGTTGCTGGATACCCACGCGTTGCTGTGGTGGTTGATTGATGACGCCTGCCTGGGCGCGAACGCCAAAAGGCAGATCGCCGATCCGGGCAATGCGGTGTACGTCAGCGCGGCCAGCATTTGGGAGATCTCGATCAAGCAGGCGCAGGGCAAACTGGCGCTGCCGGAAGATATCTTTGCGATCATCGAGGCCGAGGATTTTCTGTCGTTGCCGATGGACGCCTTTCACTGCCAACAGGCCGGGCAGCTGCCGCCCTATCATCAGGATCCTTTCGATCGCATGCTGATCGCACAGGCGCAGGCCGAGGGGCTGACGCTGATCTCCGCCGACGCGGAGTTTCCGCAGTACGGCGTGCGGGTGGCGGACGCCCGCCGTTAAGCCGGCTTTTCCTCGCTTTCGCTGCGCACCCGTTCGATATGAATGGTCAGAAACATCATCTCTTCCGTGGTGAGCTGATGCTGATAGTGCTTTTCGATGTGGCGGTTGATCTTGCCGGCGCAGGCGAAAGACTCGCGGTATTTCTCTTTCACCACCTGATACAGCGAGTCGTCGTCGCTGTCGACGTAGTTTTTCCCCAGCAGGCGCTGGGCGAAGAACTTCAAATGGGTGACGAAGCGGTGGTAGCTCAGGGATTCCTCATTGTAATCAAAGCGGAAATGGTATTTGACCAGGTTGAGGATCTCTTGCATCACGCGGGTGATGTGCAGCGTGTTATGCATCTCGTCGTTAAGCTGAGCGTTGACCAGGTGCAGGGCGATAAATCCGGCTTCGTCTTCCGGCAGCGCGGTATCCAGCCGCTGGGCGATCAGGGCCAGCGCCTCCAGCCCGACGGCGAATTCGGCCGGATAGAGTTTTTTAATCTCCCACAGCAGCGCATTTTTGATATCCAGCCCTTGCGCATAGCGCTGCAGGGCGAAGTGGATGTGATCGGTCAGCGTGATGTAGACGATGTTATGCAGCTTGCCCGGCAGGCGTTCGCGGGCGAGGGTGATGATTCTGTCGGCGGTGGTGACGCAGGCCAATGGGATCTCGGCGAGCAGCTCTTTATAGCGCTCGGCGATTTCTCCGCCGTTATGGGTGAAGACCTTTTCGATCAGGCTTTCGTCCAGCGTATCGCCGGGCTTCTTTTTAAAGCCGATTCCTTTTCCCATCACCACCGTCTCTGCCTGACGGTCGTCCAGCGTAATCACCACGTTATTATTGAGTATTTTAGCGATTTTCATGGTTTTTCCCGGTGTTTCAGCATCCTGAAAACGAAAAAACCTGACGCCCGGAAGCGATCCCGGGCGTCAGGTTTTGCCTGTATTTTATCTTTCTGCCCTGCGGCCTGAGCGGCGGAGGGGATACAGTAACAATCCTGTTATGCTGGCATAATAACCCGTGCCCGCCGCGGCTCAACGCTTTTCACCGCGGAGTGCCGCCGCGGTCACACTTCTGCGCCGCGAGCCGCGGGATCATTCCAGCCTGAAGTGCGCCTCCAACCGGCTGACGCCGAGCCCGTTGACCTTTTTCACTTTGATCTGCACCGGAATACGCTCTTTCATCGCCTCGACGTGACTGATCACGCCGATGGTTTTGCCGGAGGCGTTCAGACTGTCCAGCGCGTCCAGCGCGGTATCGAGGGTTTCGGCGTCCAGCGTGCCGAAACCTTCGTCGAGGAACAGCGAGTCGATGCTGGTTTTGTGGCTGACCAAATCGGACAACGCCAGCGCCAGCGCCAGGCTGACCAGGAAGCTCTCACCGCCGGACAGGGTGCGGGTATCGCGCAGCGCGTCGGCCTGCCAGGTGTCCACCACCTGCAGCTCCAGCGCGTCGCTGGTCTTACGCTGCAGCAGGTAGCGCCCGTGCAGCCGGCCGAGTTGAAGGTTGGCCAGATACACCAGATGATCGAGCGTCAGCCCCTGAGCGAAGCGGCGGAATTTGTCGCCCTCTTTTGAGCCGATCAGCTGGTTGAGACAGCTCCAGTCGTCGTAGTCTTGCTGGCTGCGGGCGATCTGTTCGAACAGCGCCTGTTGATTGAGACGGCGTTCGGCGTCGCTTTCCAGCTGGTTGCGCAGTTCGCCCTGGCGCAGCTGCAGCGCCTTCAACTGCTGTGCCAGTTCGGCCAGCGATTGGGTGAGCGCATCGAGATCCGCGTTGGCTTCATCCACCCCTTCAGGGCGGTTTTGCCGGTGCTGCTCCAGCGTTTGCGTCGCCTGCGTCAGCAGGGCGGCGGCCTCCACCTGCCGCTGTTGCAGCTGTTCTTTGCGCTGTTGCAATTCGCGGCGCAGGACATCGTCCAGCAGCGCGGCGGTGAAGGCGGTTTCATCGGCGAATTCGCTGTCGGCCAGCGCCTGCTGCCACTGCTGCTGCGCCTGCTGCAGCCGCTCCTGCATCTGAGTGTGTTGATGTTGCAGCCCGGCCTGCTGGCCGGCCAGGCGTTCGCGCAGTTCCTGCGCCTTTTGCCACTGCTCGGCGGCCTGAACGCTGGCCTGTTCGCAGGCGGTTTGTTTGGCGCGCAGCTGTTCGCGCACCTCGGCGACCTGCTGTTCGCCGAACAGCGCCAGCCGCTGCGTGCGTCGTTCGGCAAGGGTCTTCTCGCCTTCTTGCCAGCGTTGATGCAGCTCTTGCTGCTGTTGCAGGCTGTCGGCGTGGGCTTTCTGCAGCAGCGTAAAGCGTTCTTCGAGCAACGCCAGCTGTTGCTGCGTCTGCTGCTGCTGCGTTTGCAGAGCGATGAGCGCATCCTTCGCCTGCTGTACCGCCTGCGCCGCCTGTTCATGCTGTTGCAGCGCGTGTTGCCCGCGCCGTTCTTCGTCGTCGCAGCCGTTCAGCCAGGCGCTGAGTTGCTCGCCATCCGCCAGCGTAAAGTCGAACGCCAACGGCGCGCTGAGCTGCCGCCACTGCTGCTGTTGGCCGGCCAGCTGTTGTTCATCCTGCGCGATGGTTTGCTGCTGACGCTGCAATTGCTGTTGCAGGTTGTCGTAACGGGCTCGCAGCTCGACGCCTTGTTTTTGCAATGCTTCGGTCTGGACTTTCATTTGCTCCAGACGTTGCGCGGTTTCTGACAGTTTTACCTCTTGGTATTGTTCTACCGCCGGGTGCTCGCATGAGCCGCACAGCGGGCAGGGGGCGCCGGGTTGCAAACGGGCGCGCTCGGCCTCCAGACCCACGATCCGTTGTTCCAGCGCATAGGTTTTTTCAACATCGGCCTGGTGGGCTTTCTGCTGCTTAAATTGCTGACGGATGAGTTCTAGCTGCGGTTCCAACTGGGTAAGTTCATGTTGGCCGCTGTTTAGCTCTTGCCGCTGTTGTTCCAGCCGTTTAACGATTTGCTGCGATAAAGAAGCGAGAGCAAATAACTGCCGGCGCGTCGGGCGCAGATCCGCCAGGGCGCTCAGGCGTTGGCGCAGCGGAGCCAACGGCGTTTGCGCCTCCAGCGCCTGTTGCTGCTGTTGTTGAACGGCCAGCGCTTCGGTCAGCGCGTTCAACTGCTGCTGATGCTGTGCGGCCTGCGTCGTCAGTTGGCTGCGCTGGGCGGTGAGCTGCTCCAGCGCGGTCTGCTGCTGGGCGCATTGCTGCGCGGCGGCATCGCCGGCCTGTCGCCGCTCGGCCTGTGTCGACTGCAGTTGGGCTATTTGATGGTCGAGCGGGGCCACCTGGTCATCGATCAACTGTTGCTGTTGCCGCATATGCTCGGCATGGGTTTGCTGCGCCAGACGGGTTTTTTCCACCGCCTGCTGCAGCGGCGCCAGCTGCGCCGAGTGCTGTTCCTGTTGTTGCGTCAGCTGGGCTGCCTGCTGTTGTATCGTCTGCAGCTCGGCGCGGCAACGATCGCGTTCGCCGCGCAGCGGCCGCAATTTCTCGGCCGGCTCGCTGCGCGCCAGCCGCTGCAGCTGCGGGGCGGCCTCCGCCTGCTCGCGCTGGGCGGTGTCCAGCCGCAATTGCCCCTCGCTTTGCTGTTGCCGGAGGCGTTGCCATTGCTGCAGCCAGCTCAGCGCCTGTTGCTGCCGCTGGGTTTGCTCGCCGAGGGCGATTTCCTGCGCGCTCAGCGCCGTCAGCTGTTCGGTCAGAGACTGGCGCTGCTCGTCGTTCAGCAGTTCGATGCCGCTGGCGCGTTGATGCAACGCATCCAGGTCGGTTTTGGCCTGCTTGTGCGACTCGAACACCTGTTCGGACAACCGCCCGTAGATTTCGGTGCCGGTCAGCTCTTCCAGCAGTTCGGCGCGATCGTTGGCGTCGGCGTTGAGGAACGCGGCGAACTGCCCCTGAGACAGCATCATCGATTTGGTGAAGCGGCCAAAGTCCAGCCCGGTGATGGCGGCGGTAAGCTCCAGCTTGTCGCGCACCTTGTCCGCCAGGATCTTGCCGTCCTCGCGGCGCGCCAGTTCGACCTTCGGCGCCTGTAGATTGCCGTCCGGCGCGTTTTTGGCGCGGCGCTGGCTCCAGAAGGCGCGATAGCCGACGCCCTTGACCTCGAATTCGACCTCCGCCAGCGATTCGGCGGTGTGGCGGGTCATCAGTTCATTCTGGCTCGGCGTGACGTTGAGGCGCGGCGTCTGGTGGTACAGCGCCAGGCAGATGGCGTCCAGCAGGGTGGTTTTGCCCGCGCCGGTCGGGCCGGTAATGGCGAACAGGCCGTTGCTGGCGAACGGCTCGGCGGTGAAGTCAATTTTCCATTCGCCCTGCAGCGAGTTGAGGTTTTTTAACCGCAGGCTGAGGATCTTCATGGGGTGTTCTCCTCGGCGTTGTGCTGCACCGCCTCGACCACCTGGCGGAACAGTTGGTGCATCCGCCGTTGGCGCGCTTCGGGCATGTCGGCCTCCTGTGTCAGACGCCGTTCGAACACCTCGTTGACGCTCAGCTCGTTCAGCGTTTCTTTCTCCTGCTGCGCGATCGCCTGGCGGCGCTGCTCTTTACTGCGCCGCAGCAGCACCACTTCCACCGGCAGCTCATCCGCCATCAGCTGGATGCGGCGCTGGATGTCGCTGAGGTAGTCCTGCGTCGCCACTTCGATATCCAGCCACACCGGCAGCTCGCCGGCATGGTCGGCAAATTGCCGCAGCTGCCGTTCGATCTCGGCCAGATCGCCTTTGATCAGTTGCATGGGCTGAAACTGCGGGATCGTTAACGCGTCTACCCGCTGCAAAGCGCCGTCGGCGAAATCGACCAGGAAGACGCTTTTGGCTTTGCCCAGCTCATCGAAGCTGAGCGGGATCGGTGAGCCGCTATAGCGAATATGCTCCGATTTGGCGACGTTCTGCGCGCGGTGAATGTGGCCGAGCGCGATATAGTCGGCGGGCGGGAAGGCCTGCGCCGGGAAGGCGTCGAGGGTGCCGATATAGATGTCGCGCACCGAGTCGGAGGTGGTGACGCCGACGGTGGTCAGGTGGCCGGTGGCGACGATCGGCAGCGGTAGGCCCAGCTGGTCGCGGCGCTCGCAGGCCGCCTGATACAGCGCTTGGTAATGTTCGGCGATGGCTTCCTGCAGCGCCTGCTGTTTCTGCGCGCCGGATTCGCCGGCGCGGCTGGTGAGCAGATCGCGCGGCCGCAGGAACGGGATGGCGCACAGCACCGCGCCCGGCTGGCCGTCGCGTTGGTTAAGCACCACGATCTGCTGTTCCGGGGCGCCCTGCGCGCTGGCGATCACCGTGGTGTTCAGGCAGGAGAGCAGTTCACGCGATTCGTTCAGCGTTGCGACCGAATCGTGGTTGCCGCCCAGCACTACCAATTGGCAGCCGGTGCGCTGCAGTTCCACCACGAAGCGGTTGTACAGCTCGCGGGCATAGCTGGGCGGCGAGCCGGTATCGAACAGATCCCCGGCGACGATCAGCGCATCCACCTGCTGCTGTTCGATCTGTTCGATCAGCCAGTTCAGAAAAGCCTGGTGCTCGGCGGCGCGGCTTTTGGTGAAAAAGTACTGGCCAAGGTGCCAGTCAGAGGTGTGGATCAGGCGCATGACACTCCCGGATGCAAAGATAATGGCGATGATTATAAAGGCCGCGGCGGCGGCTGTCCCGGCGCAATGATGATGACAACCGGATGATTTTTCTTTACTGCGGGAAATAATCGCTATGCTTACTGCCTATAACAGCCGGTTTTTTTCATAAAAGTGTCACAAAACTGACGCATAATGGCGCCCGAAAAGTCGCTAACACATTGGCAGGATTGACGATGGCAAGACGCATACTGGTGGTGGAAGACGAAGCGCCGATCCGTGAGATGGTGTGCTTTGTGTTGGAACAGAATGGTTACCAACCGTTGGAAGCCGAGGATTATGACAGCGCCGTGACGCGTCTGTCTGAGCCGTTCCCTGATTTGGTGTTGCTTGACTGGATGTTGCCCGGGGGTTCCGGCATTCAGTTTATCAAACATATGAAGCGCGAAGCGCTGACCCGCGATATCCCGGTGATGATGTTGACCGCGCGCGGCGAAGAAGAAGACCGGGTGCGCGGCCTGGAAGTGGGGGCGGATGATTACATCACCAAGCCGTTCTCGCCGAAGGAGCTGGTGGCGCGCATCAAGGCGGTCATGCGCCGCATTTCGCCGATGGCGGTGGAGGAGGTGATTGAAATGCAAGGGCTGAGCCTGGACCCGTCCTCCCACCGCGTGATGGCGAACGATCAGGCGCTGGACATGGGGCCGACCGAGTTCAAGCTGCTGCACTTCTTTATGACCCACCCGGAGCGGGTTTATAGCCGTGAGCAGTTGCTTAATCACGTCTGGGGCACTAACGTTTATGTGGAAGACCGTACCGTTGACGTGCATATCCGTCGGCTCCGCAAAGCGTTAGAAACCAGTGGGCATGATAAAATGGTTCAAACCGTTCGGGGCACCGGCTACCGGTTCTCAACGCGCTACTGATCGCGCCGCGCTGGAGAATATGCCGTGTTAGAACGTCTGTCGTGGAAGAGGCTGGCTCTGGAGCTGGCTCTTTTCTGTCTGCCCGCCTTACTGCTGGGGCTGATTTTCGGTTATCTGCCCTGGTTCCTGCTGGCCTCCGCGCTGGCTGCGCTGGTGTGGAATTTCTACAACCAGCTCAAACTCTCCCATTGGCTGTGGATCGACCGCAGCATGACGCCGCCGCCCGGCCGCTGGAGCTGGGAGCCGCTGTTCTATGGCCTGTATCAGATGCAGCAGCGCAACCGCCGCCGCCGGCGCGAGCTGGCGCTGCTGATCAAGCGCTTTCGCAGCGGGGCCGAATCGTTGCCTGACGCGGTGGTGATGACCACTGTCGAAGGCAATATCTTCTGGTGCAACGGGCTGGCGCAGCATCTGCTCGGCTTTCGCTGGCCGGAAGACAACGGCCAGCACATCCTTAACCTGCTGCGTTATCCGGAATTCAGCCACTATCTGCAACAGCAGGAGTTTTCGCGCCCGCTGACGCTGCAGCTGAACAACGAACACTACGTCGAATTCCGCGTGATGCCGTATTCTGAAGGGCAACTGCTGATGGTGGCGCGCGACGTCACCCAGATGCGCCAGCTGGAGGGCGCACGGCGCAACTTCTTCGCCAACGTCAGTCATGAACTGCGCACGCCGCTGACGGTGCTGCAGGGCTATCTGGAGATGATGGGCGACGAAGAGCAGGATGGCTCGCTGCGCAGCAAGGCGCTTAGCACCATGCAAGAGCAGACCCGCCGGATGGACGGGCTGGTCAAGCAGCTGCTGACGCTGTCGCGCATCGAGGCGGCGCCCAATGTCGACATGAACGAGCGCGTGGATATCCCGCTGATGCTGCGGGTGTTGCAGCGCGAGGCGCAATCGCTGAGCAGCGGCAATCACGAGATCACCTTCCGGGTGAACGAACAGCTCAACGTGTTCGGCAATGAAGACCAGTTGCGCAGCGCGGTGTCTAACCTGGTGTACAACGCGGTCAACCACACGCCGAAGGGCACCCATATCGAAGTCAGCTGGCAGCAGACGGCGCACGGCGCGCAATTCCAGGTCAGCGACAACGGGCCGGGCATCGCCGCCGAGCATCTGCCGCGCCTGACAGAGCGTTTTTATCGCGTCGACAAGGCCCGTTCGCGCCAGACCGGCGGCAGCGGGCTGGGGCTGGCGATCGTCAAGCACGCGCTCAGCCATCACGACGCGCGGCTGGAGATCCTCAGTGAACCGGGGATCGGCACCCGCTTTATCTTTACCTTGCCCAATCGGTTGATTGTTCCCGCCGCTTTATCAGAGAATGCGGTGAAAAATTAACGCGAGACACCGGTATGACCCGAATTACCCGAGGGCTGTTGCTTTGCCTGGCGCTGCTGGCCGGACGCGGCGCGCTGGCGCAGCCTGACGGCATGTTGGCGGGCAACCTGTCCAGCGTCGGCTCCGACACGCTGGCGAATTTGATGGCGCTGTGGGCGCAGGATTTCAGCCAGCATTATCCCAACGTCAACCTGCAGATCCAGGCCGCCGGTTCGTCGACCGCGCCGACCGCGTTGGCGGCGGGCGCCGCGCAGCTGGGCCCGATGAGCCGGCCGATGAAGGCGGCCGAGGTTTCGGCGTTCGAACACCGTTACGGTTATGCGCCGCTGGCGGTGCCGGTAGCGGTGGATGCGCTGGTGGTGTTGGTGCATCAGGACAATCCGCTGCGCGGCCTTAACCTGCAGCAGCTCGATCGCATTTTCTCCGCCACCCGGCGCTGCGGTGAAAGCCAGCCGCTGACGCGCTGGGGCGAGCTGGGGCTGCGCGGCGACTGGGCGACACGCTCGCTGCAACGCTTCGGCCGCAACTCGGCGTCCGGCACCTACGGCTATTTCAAACTGCGCGCGCTGTGCGGCGGCGATTTCATGCCGCGCGTCAATGAGCTGCCTGGTTCGGCTTCGGTGGTGCAGGCGGTGGCCGGTTCGCTCAACGGCATCGGCTACGCCAGCATCGGTTTTCGCGCCAGCGGCGTGCGGCTGCTGCCGCTGGCGGAGTCGGGAGAAGACTATGTCGCGCCTACCGCCGCCAACGTGCGCAACGATCGCTATCCGCTGTCGCGCTATCTGTATATCTACATCAACAAAGCCCCCAATCAACCGCTGGAGCCGCTGACCGCCGCGTTCCTCGATCGCGTGCTGTCGACACCAGGGCAAAGCCTGGTCAACCACGACGGCTATCTGCCGCTGCCGCCGGCCGCCCTGCAGAAGACTCGTCAGGCGCTCGGGTTGCCACCGCTCGCGCTGGCCACGGCGCAATAAGCGACAAAAATCGGCGTAATTTTCGCCTTTTTTCACGGCAAAACGGAGCTTATACCACGCGAAAACCGGGCATTTATTGGCGTTTTCGCGCGGTAATGCGATATATGCTTCACGTTTCGTGAATTCATTGTTCAAAAATGATACAAATCATGTAGTGTATATTTATTGATAGCCAATATGATCGACTGGTGGCTAAAGTTTATATGGTCGATAGCTCTGCTTTTCGCCGTGCGTCTTGCCTTGAAGCGCTATAAACGTTTACCTTAGCCTTCGTTGTCGGATTAAACCTCCATTTTTATAACTCCTAAAATTTTGCCCATCTTCATGAGCGGCCACTTTCGAATAGGGACATAAACGCCGGATCGACTGCGTTTAGGGTGCTTATTTGGCGCTGCGACGATCGGGCATGCCGGCAACCGGGTGGGGCGTTTCGCCACCACGCTATCGGACAATTTTTTTTCATTTGAACAGGCAACACGACATCGTATGAGTCATCGTTTAACGTCAAAAGATATCCTGGCACTGGGCTTCATGACCTTTGCCTTATTCGTTGGGGCCGGGAACATCATCTTCCCGCCGATGGTCGGCTTGCAGTCCGGTGAACACGTCTGGATCGCTGCGCTGGGCTTCCTGCTCACCGCCGTGGGCCTGCCGGTCATCACCGTCATCGCGCTGGCGCGCGTCGGCGGCGGCATCGACGCCCTCAGTTCGCCGATCGGCCGCGGCGCCGGCCTGCTGCTGGCGACCGTCTGCTACCTGGCCGTCGGCCCGCTGTTCGCCACGCCGCGCACCGCCACCGTGTCCTTTGAGGTGGGCATCGCCCCGCTGACCGGCGACGGCGCCATGCCGCTGTTCATCTACAGTCTGGTGTACTTCGCGCTGGTGATCGGCATCTCCCTGTATCCGGGCCGTCTGCTCGATACCGTCGGCCACGTGCTGGCGCCGCTGAAGATCGTCGCGCTGGCCGTACTGGGTATCGCCGCGCTGCTGTGGCCTGCCGGCGCGCCTATCCCGGCGACGGCGGCTTATCAGAGCGTGCCTTTCTCCTCCGGCTTCGTTAACGGCTATCTGACCATGGATACGCTGGGCGCGCTGGTATTCGGCATCGTTATCGTCAACGCGGCGCGCTCGCGCGGCGTGAAAGACGCCGGTCTGTTGACCCGTTACACCATTCTGGCCGGTTTGATCGCCGGCGTGGGCCTGACGCTGGTTTATCTGAGCCTGTTCAAGCTGGGCTCCGGCAGCGGCGCGCTGGTGCCTGACGCCACCAACGGCGCGGTGATCCTGCACGCTTACGTTCAGAACACCTTCGGCGGCCTCGGCAGCTTCTTCCTGGCGGCGCTGATCTTCATCGCCTGCATGGTGACCGCGGTAGGCTTGACCTGCGCCTGCGCCGAGTTCTTCGCGCAATACCTGCCGTTCTCTTACAAGACGCTGGTGTTTATCCTGGGCCTGTTCTCGATGGTGGTGTCCAACCTCGGCCTGAGCCACCTGATCCAGATCTCCATTCCGGTGCTGACCGCGATTTATCCGCCGTGCATCGTGCTGGTGGTGCTGAGCTTCACCCTGCGTTGGTGGCACAGCGCGCCGCGCATCATTGCGCCGGTGATGCTTGTCAGCCTGTTGTTTGGTATTCTTGACGCGGTGAAAGCGTCCAGTTTCCAGCAACTGTTGCCGGCCTGGTCCACTCACCTGCCGCTGGCGGAGCAGGGGTTGGCATGGTTGCCGCCTTCGCTGCTGATGTTGGCGCTGGTCGCGATTTATGATCGGGTGTGCACGCGTTCCCAAGTGACCGCGCACTGATAATCCCCCGGCTAAATCCAGGGCCACGGACATGTCCGTGGCTTTTTTTCGTTTAAAACTATGGGTCATTTTCATGCAACAACAGTCACCCACCACTGCCCCCGACAATAAGCTGAAACGCGGCCTCAGCACGCGTCATATCCGCTTTATGGCGCTGGGATCGGCCATCGGCACCGGGTTGTTCTACGGCTCGGCGGACGCCATCAAAATGGCCGGCCCGAGCGTGCTGCTGGCTTACCTGATCGGCGGCATCGTGGCCTTTATCATCATGCGCGCACTGGGGGAGATGTCGGTCAACAACCCGCAGGCCAGCTCATTTTCCCGCTACGCGCAGGACTACCTCGGCCCGATGGCGGGTTACATCACCGGCTGGACTTACTGCTTTGAGATCCTGATCGTCGCCATCGCCGACGTGACCGCCTTCGGCATCTATATGGGGGTCTGGTTCCCGGAAGTGCCGCACTGGATCTGGGTGCTGAGCGTGGTGCTGATCATCGGCGCCATCAACCTGATGAGTGTCAAGGTATTCGGCGAGCTGGAGTTCTGGTTCTCGTTCTTCAAGGTCGCCACCATCATCATCATGATTGCGGCCGGCATCGGCATCATCATCTGGGGTATCGGCAACGGCGGGCAACCGACCGGCATTCATAACCTGTGGTCGAACGGCGGCTTCTTCAGCAACGGTGTTATCGGCATGATCCTGTCGCTGCAGCTGGTGATGTTCGCTTACGGCGGCATTGAAATCATCGGCATCACCGCCGGCGAAGCCAAGGATCCGAAAAAATCGATTCCCAAAGCCATCAACTCAGTGCCGTGGCGCATTCTGGTGTTCTACGTCGGCACGCTGTTTGTCATCATGTCGATCTACCCGTGGAACCAAGTGGGCACCAACGGCAGCCCGTTCGTGCTGACCTTCCAGCATATGGGCATCACCGTGGCGGCGGGCATCCTCAACTTCGTGGTGATCACCGCTTCGCTGTCGGCGATCAACAGCGACGTGTTCGGCGTCGGCCGCATGCTGCATGGCATGGCCGAGCAAGGGCACGCGCCGAAGATGTTCAGCAAGGTGTCGAAACGCGGCATTCCCTGGGTGACGGTGGTGGTGATGATGCTGGCGCTGCTGCTGGCGGTATACCTCAACTACATCATGCCGGAGAGCGTGTTCCTGGTGATCGCCTCCCTGGCGACCTTCGCCACCGTGTGGGTGTGGATCATGATCCTGTTCTCGCAAATCGCCTTCCGCCGCAGCCTGAGCAAAGAGCAGGTGAAGCAGCTGGCGTTCCCGCTGCGCGGCGGGGTGTTCACCTCGGTGGTGGCGATCGTGTTCCTGGTGTTCATCATCGGCCTGATCGGTTACTTCCCGACCACGCGCGTCTCGCTGTACGCCGGCCTGGTCTGGGTGGTGTTGCTGCTGGCGGGGTACTGGTTCAAGGTCAACCATCAGAAAAAACGCGTGCCGTTGGCGACGCAGCAAGACTAAATGGAAAAACACCGGCTGAGGCCGGTGTTTTTTTAGAGGCAGGCGTTAAGCGAAGTCCAGCTTGCGCAGTTTCGAAACGTCGATGGACTGCCTGGCCTGCCACAGATCGTAAGCATCTTGCATGCCCATCCAGACCTGTTCGGAACTGCCTATTACGATGGACAGGCGGATGGCCATTTCCGGCGAGATATCGGATTTTCCGCTGATCAGGCGTTGAACCGTAGACGGCGCGACGTCCAATGCTTTGGCCAGCGCGCGCGCGCTGAGATTCAGCGTTTCCATGGTTTCTTTGATCAATTCTCCAGGATGAGGAGGATTATGCATGCGGTTCATTAGTGATAGTCCTCATAATTCACGATATAAACATCACCCTCGACCAGTTCAAACGTGATACGCCAGTTGCCGGTGACGGTGACGGATCACTGCCCGCTGCGAGCGCCCGTTAGCGGGTGCAAGAAGAAGCCGGGCAGATCTACGTCATCAATCACTTTCGCCAGATCCAGCACGCTCAGCCGCAGCGCGATTTTCTTCGCCTGCTTGGCGTCGATACCTGCCGTTGAACCGGTTTCGAAAAACTTTTTGAGTCCCTTATGCTTGAAGCTTCTTATCATCCTGATGGCTCCATGAGTGTTGCGCTATACGCATCACAGCCAGGTGTTGCGTGTGGCGCAACAAGATGGGGCGTTTTTTAACCTGCTATGCCAAGCGTTTGTCTTCCGCTTCCTCCTCCCCGGCGGCGCGCGCTTCGATGCGCATGCCGCCGTCGTTCAGCCGTTCCTCCTCTTCCTCGCCGGCACAGCGCGCCAGCACTTCGCGAATGTCCTGCAGGTTGCTGCTGAGGGCGCTCAGCGAAGGTTGCAGATTGCGGGGCATGCGGCTTTCATCCAGCGACGCGCTGTGCAGGCAGCCGATAAACAGCAGGGTGGCCAGCAGGGTAAACAGCCGATGACGTATCCGTTTCAGCAAGGGCTTTCCCTCTCGGTGGTGAAGGTGATGGCGCATTAACGCCGTTTTCGCCGGGGAAAAGAAGGGGATGGAGATATCTGCTGGCAATTGAAAGAGAATAATTACCAGCAGACACAGTTACGTCAGCCGACGTCAGGAAGCGTTCGCGCTTTGTCGCAGCATGCCGCGCAGGTCATTGCCGGTTGGCGTCTGATGCACGCGCAGGCCGAACTCGTCGATCACCGCCAGGATATGGTCGAAAATATCCGCCTGAATACTTTCGTACTCCGCCCAGACCGTGGTGTTGGTGAAGGCGTAGATTTCCAGCGGCAGGCCCTCCGGCGTCGGCGCCAGCTGGCGCACCATCAGCGTCATGTTCTGGTGAATGCGCGGATGAGCGCGCAGGTAGGCTTCCAGATAGGCGCGCAGCGTGCCGAGGTTGGTGAGGCGGCGGCCGTTGAGCGGCGAGGCCAGATCGACGGCGATCTCCTGGTTGTGCTGGCTCAGCTCCTGGGTCTTAACGTTCAGGTAGCTGTGCAGCAGCGGGTTGCGCTGCAGGCGGCGCTGTTCCTCTTCCGACAGGAAGTGCACGCTGCCGGTGTCGATATTCAAACTGCGCTTGATGCGGCGCCCGCCGGATTCCGACATCGAACGCCAGTTTTTGAATGAGTCGGAGATCAGCGCGTAGGTGGGGATGGTGGTGACGGTGTTGTCCCAGTTGCGCACTTTGACCGTGGTCAGGCCGATGTCGGTGACCGCGCCGTCGGCGCCGTATTTCGGCATTTCCAGCCAGTCGCCGATCTTCAGCATGTCGTTGGCGGAGAGCTGGATGCCGGCCACCAGCCCGAGGATCGGATCCTTGAACACCAACATCAAGACCGCGGTCATGGCGCCCAGACCGCTGAGCAGCAGCAGCGGCGATTTGCCCATCAGCAATGAGACGATCATGATGCCGATCAGGATCGCCGCCACCAGCTTCAGGCCCTGGAAAATACCGCGCAGCGGCAGCTGATTGGAAATCGGGCTTTGGCGCAGCAGCGCCAGCAGCGTATCCAGCAGCGAGAACAGCGACAACAGGGTGAAGGCGAGGATCCACACCTGCGCGGCGGTGACGATCACCGCCTGAGTCTGGCTGCCGCTCTGCAGCCACAGCGTCGCCTGGATGCTGATGATCACCCCTTGCAGCAGCAGCGCCACGCGCTGGAACAGTTTGTATTGGGTGATGGCCTGTTGCCAGACGCGCTGCGACTGCTGGCCACGGCGCTGAAGGGCCGCCAACACCACCCGGTGCAGCACCAGGTGGATCGCGACCGAGATCAGAACAATCAACCCCAATACCATCAACAGCGACATCACTCCGCCGAATTCCAAACCAAACTGTTCCAGCCAGCGCGTTATCTGTTGTTGCATTACCGCTCCTTAAAAAATGCGCAAAAAATATCCTGTAAACTTAAAACGCGTTAGCCTAAGGGGTAACGTGCAGGATTTGTGCCTGTTTACCTTTTTTTACATCAAGTTAGCGTTATTTTTCAGTCTCCGCCCCCCGGCTCATCCCCGGGTTTTGCGGCCAGAGAGGAGGGGGAGTTGCACTTAACGTGGCATTGTTCGTTTTTGAAGAACGCCGTCGATTTCGTTTGGTACAGCAGGAGAACAGTATGCTTAACGCCTGGCATCAACCGGTCCCGCCTTTTGTGGTGAAACAAGGGCAACGTTTGGATATCACGCTGTGGTTACAAGGGGATGAACTGCCGGAACGGGTATTTTTGCGCGCCGAACCGGACAACGAAGAGTGGCTGCTGACGATGAAAGCGCAGCGCCACGAGGGGATGCGGCGCTACCAGGCCAGCCTGACGCTGAATGAGGGCGAGCCGACGCGGCGTTACTGCTTCAAGCTGCTGTGGGCCGATCGCCAACAGTGGTTCGGCCCGCAGGGCTGGTCGCCAACGCCGCCGGGCCAGCTGGCGCAGTTCGCCGTCGACGATCCTGACAATGGCCCCGCGTGGGTGGCGGATCAGCTGTTCTACCAGATTTTCCCCGATCGCTTCGCCAGCAGCGGTGGCGAGCACGGCATCCAGAGCGGCAGCTACCGCCATCACGCGGCCGGCGCCGAGGTGATTCGGCGCGACTGGCAGCACCCGTTGGAGGATCGCCACGCCGCCTCGACCTTTTACGGCGGCGATCTGGACGGCATCAGCGCCAAACTGCCGTATTTGCAGCAGCTGGGCGTGACGGCGCTGTATTTGAACCCGATTTTTACCGCGCCGAGCGTGCATAAGTACGATACCGAGGACTATTACCAGGTCGATCCGCACTTCGGCGGCAACGCGGCGCTGCAGCGTTTGCGAGTGAGCACTCACAAAGTGGGCATGAAACTGGTGCTGGACGGGGTCTTCAACCACACCGGCGACTCGCACCCGTGGTTCGACCGCCATCGTCAGGGCGAAAACGGCGCCTGTCACCACCCCGATTCGCCGTATCGCGGCTGGTTCAACTTTTACCCGGACGGCCGCGCGCTCGACTGGAAGGGCAACGCCAGCCTGCCGAAGCTCAATTTCGCCGAGCCGCAGGTGGCGGAAGCGATTTATCAGGGGGAAGGCAGCGTGGTGCGTCACTGGCTGCGCCCGCCGTACAGCATCGACGGCTGGCGGCTGGACGTGGTGCATATGCTGGGGGAGAACGGCGGCGCCACCGGCAATCTGCGCCACCTGGCGGGCATCTATCAGGCGGTGAAGCAGGAGAATCCACAGGCCTATGTCTTGGGTGAGCACTTCGGCGACGCGCGCCGCTGGCTGCACGCCGGCGTGGAGGATGCGGCGATGAACTACATGGGGTTCGCGCTGCCGGTGCGGGCGTTTTTGGCGGGGCTGGACGTGGCCTACCACCCGGTGCGGCTGGACGCCGCCGGGTGCGCGCAGTGGATGGACGGTTACCGCGCCGGGCTGCCGCACAGCCGCCAACTGATCCAGTTCAATCAGCTGGACAGCCACGATACCGCGCGCTTCCTCACGCTGTTGCAGGGGAATGCGGCGCGCATGCAGATGGCGGCGGTGTGGTTGCTGAGCTGGATCGGCGTGCCTTGCCTCTACTACGGTGATGAGATTGGCCTGGATGGCGGCAACGATCCGTTTTGCCGCAAGCCGTTCCCATGGGACGTCGGCGACTGGGATCGGCCGTTGTTGACGCTGTTCCAGCGCATGGCGGCGCTGCGTAAACAGAGCCTGGCGTTGCGCCGAGGCGGCTGTCAGGTGCTGTACGCCAGCGGAGAAACGCTGGTGTTCGTGCGCCTGTATCAGCAGGAGCAGGTGTTGGTGGCGCTGCAGCGCGACGGCAGCGGCCAGGCGCAGTTGCCGCACAACCCGCTGTTGGCCCGCGGCCCGTGGCGGCGTGTGGAAGGGCGAGGCGAGTTGAGCGAAACGACAGGAGGGTTGCGCCTGCAGTTGGCGGAAGAGTCGGCCACCGTGTGGCGTTGCGAGGGCTAAAGGGAGTGCGGGGGCAGAAACGCCCCCGCGGTTAAGGTGAGTGGGTGTTTACATCAGTAACCGACCGCGGAGCCTGCCGGGCGGCGCACGTCGTTGGCGCCGTACAGATAGCCTTCGCGCACTTTGCCGGATACCGCCGAATCGTTGCCGGAGTTGGCCGGGCTGACGCCCGCCGCGCCCGGCAAACCGACCAGAATCAGTTCGGCGGCGCCCCACGGCGTTTGCTCGACCATCTTGTAGCCCATGCCGCTCAGCAGCTTCAGCGTATCGGCGGAAACGCCGCGCTGTTCGTAGTACACCTCATCCGGCAGCCATTGGTGATGGATGCGCGGTGCGTCCACCGCTTCCTGCGGCGCCATGCCGTGGTCGATCACGTTCAACGCGGTCTGCAGGGTGATGGTGATGATGCGCGAACCGCCCGGCGAGCCCAGCACCATAAAGATCTTGTTGTCCTTGGTCACCAGCGTCGGGCTCATCGACGATAGTGGGCGCTTACCGGGGGCAATGCTGTTGGCGGTGCCCTGTACCAGCCCGTACAGGTTTTTCTCGCCCACTTTCACCGTAAAGTCGTCCATCTCGTCGTTGAGGAAGAAGCCGGTACCCGGTGCGATGACGACAGCGCCGAAGCGACCGTTGACGGTATAGGTGGTGGAGACCGCGTTGCCGTCGTGATCGACGATCGAATAGTGGGTGGTTTCCGGCTTCTCATGCGGCTCCATGCCGGGCTGCACGTTTTCCGACGGCGTGGCCTTGTCCGCGACGATTTTCTTGCGGATCTGCTCGGCGTAGCTCTTGCTCACCAGTCGGTCGATCGGGTTCTTGATGAATTCCGGGTCGCCAAGGTAGGTGTTGCGATCCATGTAGGCATGGCGCATCGCTTCGGTCATGGTGTGAATGGCCGCCGCCGAGTTGAAGCCCATGCTTTTCAGATCATAGCCTTCCACCACGTTGAGGATTTCGCACAGCGTCACGCCGCCGGAACTGGGAGGCGGCGCTGACACGAACTTGTAGCCGCGATAGCTGCAGGTGATCGGCGGGGTTTCGGTGACTTTATAGTTGGCGAAGTCGGCGGCGGTCAAAATGCCGCCGCCCTGTTTGGCCGCCGCCTCTACCGCCTGCGGGATCTTACCTTTATAGAAGGCGTCGGTTCCGCCTTTGGCGATGGCTTCCAGCGTGTTGGCCAGATCGGTTTGCACCAGCTTGTCCCCCGGCTGCAGCGGGCTGCCGTCCGGGCGCAGGAAGATTTTGGCCGATTCGGGATCCTGCCTGAAGCGCGCGATGGTGGTGTCGAGGATATCGGTGTCGGCGCGGGTCAGCACAAAGCCTTCGCGCGCCAGCCTGATCGCCGGCGCCAGCACCTGTTCGCGGCTCAGTTTGCCGTACTTCTCACGCGCGGTTTCCATCCCCAGCACGGTGCCCGGCACGCCCGCCGCCAGATAGCCGTACAGGCTGGCGTCTTTCTTCACCTTGCCGTCGGCGTCCAGATACATGTTGGCGCTGGCCGCCGCCGGCGCGGTTTCGCGGAAGTTGATGAAGGTATCGGTGCCGTCCGCCAGGTGGACGGTCATAAAGCCGCCGCCGCCGATGTTGCCGCAGCAGGGGTTCACCACCGCTTGCGCATAGCCGACCGCCACGGCGGCGTCGATGGCGTTGCCGCCCATCTTCAGGATATCCACCCCGACCTGCGAGGCCAGATGCTGCGAGGTGACCACCATGCCGTTTTGGGCTTCCACCGCTGGGTTGGATGCCGCATACAGGCTGCCGCTGACCAGCAGCGCCGCCATGGTCAGGGGTTTGCTCCATTTCTGTAAAAACATAGTTATTCCTACCCTGTCAGTTTTTATTGTGTTGTGTTTGCTTGCCGCTGTTCGCTTGCAAAGCGCGAGCCAGCGTTATTGATAGTAGCCGCAGATGGGCATTCGCGCGGCGAACTGGGCGGGAAATGTGAGCGGAAACAGGGAAATAAAGCACTGAAGACGGGCGGTCTGCCCCAAAAAGGGGCATAAAAAAACCGGCCGCGTGGGCCGGTTGATTCACTATCAGGCTGAAATTACAGCTTGGCAGCGTTTTCAGACAGGTATTTTGCCACGCCGTCTGGGGAAGCGCCCATACCTGCTTTGCCTTTTTCCCACTGAGCCGGGCAGACTTCACCGTGCTCTTCGTGGAATTGCAGCGCGTCAACGGTACGGATCATTTCGTCGATGTTACGGCCGATTGGCAGGTCGTTAACAACCTGAGCACGCACGATGCCGTCTTTGTCGATCAGGAAGGAGCCGCGCAGCGCAACGCCGGCTTCCGGGTGTTCGATGCCGTAAGCTTTCTGGATTTCACGCTTAACGTCAGCAACCATTGCGTATTTCACTTCACCGATGCCGCCTTTGTCGACAGGGGTTTTACGCCATGCGTTGTGGACGAATTCTGAGTCGAAGGAAACGCCAACCACTTCAACGCCACGCTTCTGGAACTCTTCATAGCGGTGATCGAAAGCGATCAGCTCGGAAGGGCATACGAAGGTGAAGTCCATTGGCCAGAAGAACAGCACGGCCGGTTTGCCGTTCAGGTGCTTCTTCAGGTTGAAGTTTTCAACGATTTCGCCGCTACCCAGTACGGCAGCTGCAGTGAAGTCAGGGGCTTGACGAGTTACCAGGACCATAATTACTCCTGTAATAGGTGTTAAAGGGTGGATGTAAAAACAAGGGCCAGTATAGGGGCCATGACTTGGTGAATAAAGGGTAAAAGACCAATCAATGAGATAGCTTTTACCTATCAAAGTCGTTGATATAATTTATCAAGCTTTAAAAATAACCTTTTCCTGCAAAAGGGCAAGCGGCAAAACGTAAATTCTTGCAAGGCGCTGCAATTTCAAACGCTTGGGCTTGACCTCAGAGCGTTTTTTCCTTCGCCTGCTGCATCATTTGCGGATAAAACTGCCAGAATTGTGTTTCAAGCTGATGATAATGTTGTTCGACGTCGGCGAACGAGCCGGCCAGCGCTTCGAGGCGCGGACGGCGGCTGGCCATGCCCTGCAATACCCGGGCGATGAACGGCAATTCGGCGTAGCGTTCCAGCCAGCGTTCCGGCCACAGATAGCCGTTCAGGTTCTGAAAACGCGGCGGCGTGAGCGGCAGGTAAGGTTCGATCTGGCTGCGGGCTTCCTGGGTAAACTGGTGCAGGTCGCGTGAAGGCTCCAGCTGCTGCCAGTGGCGCGCCAGAAAATGGTCCCACACCACGTCGAGGGTGATCGGCGCCACGCGGCGGTAGGGGGCGCTGAAATAGTCGCGGCAGGCTTTCACCTGCGGCAGGCTGTCGGTCAGCACGTCGACGCGGCGGTGCATCATGATGCCGGCCACGACCTCGGGCTGGTAGTCGGCGGCGGGGTTGCCGCGAACGAAATCGGCCAGCAGGTTGCCCAGCAGCGAGCTGTCTGCCAGCATGGCCAAGTGAAGGTGAGCGAGAAAATTCATCCCTCAACTATACCTGAAGTCAGGCAAATCCTCCTTATTTCTTGCCGCTGACCGCCCCCGGCTTTAGACTAGGCCGCCTGTTTTTTACCAACCAGCCTTAAATTGAAGAAGTGAATACCCATGCGCGTCGCTGATTTTTCGTTTGAACTTCCCGAATCCCTGATTGCCCACTATCCCCAGGCCGAGCGCAGCGCATGCCGCCTGCTGCAGCTGGATGGGCCGAGCGGGGCGCTGACGCACGGCGTATTCACCGATCTGCTGGATAAGCTGGAAGCCGGCGACCTGCTGGTGTTCAACAATACCCGCGTGATCCCGGCGCGCATGTTCGGCCGCAAGGTCAGCGGCGGCAAGATAGAAGTGCTGGTGGAGCGCGTGCTGGACGACCATCGCGTGCTGGCGCACGTGCGCGCGTCGAAAGCGCCCAAGCCGGGCGCCGAGCTGCTGTTGGGGGATGACGAGAGCATCGCCGCCACCATGGTGGCGCGCCACGAGACGCTGTTCGAGCTGCGCTTCAACGACGAACGCGACGTATTCACCATTCTTAACGCGGCCGGCCACATGCCGCTGCCGCCTTATATCGCTCGCCCGGATGAAGACGCCGACCGTGAGCTGTATCAGACGGTCTACAGCGAGAAACCGGGCGCGGTCGCCGCGCCGACCGCCGGCCTGCACTTCGACGAACCGCTGCTGGCGGCGCTGCGCGCCAAAGGCGTGGAAATGGCGTTCGTGACGCTGCACGTCGGCGCCGGCACCTTCCAGCCGGTGCGCGTGGAAACCATCGAAGATCACGTGATGCACGCCGAATACGCCGAAGTGCCGCAGGACGTGGTGGATGCGGTGCTGGCCTGCAAAGCGCGCGGCAAGCGCGTCGTGGCGGTGGGCACCACCTCGGTGCGTTCGCTGGAAAGCGCCGCGGCGGCCAGCAAAGAGGCGCTGATTGCGCCGTTCTTCGGCGACACCAGCATCTTTATCTATCCGGGCTATCACTACCAGGTGATCGACGCGCTGGTGACCAATTTCCACCTGCCGGAATCGACCTTGATCATGCTGGTATCGGCCTTCGCCGGCTACAAAAATACCATGAACGCCTATCAGCAGGCGGTGGCCGAGCAGTACCGCTTTTTCAGCTACGGCGATGCGATGTTCATCAGCCGTAATCCGCAGGCGGAAAACGAGTCCGTCGGCGGTTAATTTCCCGGGCTGCGCCTACGGCGCGGCCCCGTTTCAACGACATCAGACTGTTTCTCTGATGCTGGAGGCTTTGTGAAGTACGAACTACAAACTACCGATGGCCGCGCACGCCGCGGCCGCCTGATTTTCGACCGCGGCGTGGTGGAAACCCCGGCCTTTATGCCGGTCGGCACCTACGGTACGGTCAAGGGCATGACGCCGGAAGAAGTGAAAGAGACCGGCGCGCAGATCCTGCTGGGCAACACCTTCCACCTGTGGCTGCGCCCGGGCCAGGAGATCATGAAGCTGCACGGCGATCTGCACGACTTCATGCAGTGGCCGGGCCCGATCCTCACCGACTCCGGCGGTTTCCAGGTGTTCAGCCTGGGGGCGATGCGCAAGATCAAAGAGGAAGGCGTGTACTTCCGTAACCCGATCAACGGCGACAAGGTGTTCCTGAGCCCGGAAAAATCGATGGAAATCCAGTATGACCTGGGCTCCGACATCGTGATGATTTTCGATGAATGCACGCCGTACCCGGCCGACTGGGACTACGCCAAGCGTTCGATGGAAATGTCGCTGCGTTGGGCGCAGCGCAGCCGCCAGCGTTTCGACGAGCTGGAAAATAAAAATGCGCTGTTCGGCATCATTCAGGGCGGCGTTTACGAAGATTTACGTGATGTTTCCGTCAAAGGGCTGGTGGATATCGGCTTTGACGGGTACGCTGTGGGCGGCTTGGCTGTAGGCGAGCCGAAAGAGGATATGCATCGCATTCTTGAACACGTTTGCCCGCAAATTCCGGAAGATAAGCCACGCTATTTGATGGGCGTCGGCAAGCCGGAAGATTTGGTGGAAGGCGTGCGTCGCGGCATCGACATGTTCGACTGCGTCATGCCGACCCGCAACGCCCGCAACGGCCATTTGTTCGTGACTGACGGTGTGGTAAAAATCCGTAATGCCAAGCACAAGGATGATACTTCTCCGCTGGATAAGGACTGTGATTGCTACACGTGTCGCCATTACAGCCGCGCCTACTTGCACCATCTCGACCGTTGCAACGAAATATTGGGTGCTCGACTGAACACAATTCATAACCTGCGTCACTATCAGCGCCTGATGGCGGGTTTACGCCAGGCTATCGAAGAGGGTAAATTAGAGCAGTTTGTTGCGGATTTCTATGGTCGGATCGGCAAGCCGATTCCGCCTTTAAACGCTTGATCTAATAATTGATAACTTAATGAGGGAATTTCAATGAGCTTTTTCATTTCTGACGCCGTCGCATCCGCAGGGGCTCCGGCTCAGGGAAGCCCGTACTCTCTGATCATTATGCTGGTGGTGTTCGGCCTGATCTTCTACTTCATGATCCTGCGCCCACAGCAGAAGCGCGCTAAAGATCACAAGAAGCTGATGGACTCCATCGGTAAAGGCGACGAAGTGCTGACCACCGGCGGCCTGATCGGTCGCGTGACCAAAGTGGCCGACACCGGCATCATCGCCATCGCGCTGAACGACACCACGGAAGTGATGATCAAGCGTGACTTCGTGGCGGCCGTTCTGCCGAAAGGTACCATGAAGGCCCTGTAATCTTTTTTCCCGAAGGGAATTGCCGTGCTAAACCGTTATCCTTTGTGGAAGTATCTGATGTTGATCGTCGTGATCCTCGTCGGTCTGCTTTATGCGCTTCCCAACATCTACGGTGAGGATCCGGCCGTACAAATCACTGGCGCGCGCGGCGTCGCCGCCAGTGAAACTACGCTGGACCAGGTCCGTACCGTATTAGAAAAAGACAACATCGCGAGCAAGTCGATTGCGCTGGAAAATGGCGCCATCCTGGCTCGCTTTAAAGATCCTGACGTTCAGCTGCGCGCCCGCGAAGCGCTGGTGACCGAGCTGGGTGACAAATTCGTCGTGGCGCTGAACCTGGCGCCGGCCACGCCGACCTGGCTGGCCATGCTGGGCGCAGAGCCGATGAAACTCGGCCTGGACCTGCGCGGCGGCGTGCACTTCCTGATGGAAGTGGACATGGACACCGCGTTGAGCAAGCTGCAGGAACAGACCATGGATACCCTGCGCAGCGAGCTGCGCGAGAAGGGCATTCCTTACGCGTCTATCCGCAAGCTGGACAACAACGGCGTGGAAGTTCGCTTCCGCGACGATGCGGCCCGTGACCAGGCCATCAGCTACATCGGCCCGCGTCAGCGCGATCTGGTGCTGTCCGCCAACGGCGCCAACACCATGAAAGCCAACCTGACGGACGCCCGTCTGAGCGAAGCGCGCGAATACGCCGTACAGCAGAACATCACTATCCTGCGTAACCGCGTCAACCAGCTCGGCGTCGCCGAACCGCTGGTGCAGCGCCAGGGCGCCGACCGCATCGTGGTTGAGCTGCCGGGCATTCAGGACACCGCGCGCGCCAAAGAAATTCTGGGCGCCACCGCGACCCTGGAGTTCCGTCTGGTGAACACCAATGCGGATGCCACTGCGGCGGCCAACGGCCGCGTGCCGGGCGACTCCGAGGTGAAATACACCCGTGACGGCCAGCCGATCGTGCTGTACAAGCGCGTGATCCTGACCGGTGACCACATCACCGACTCCACTTCGAGCACCGACGAATACAACCAGCCGCAGGTTAACATCTCGCTGGACAGCGCCGGCGGCACGTCCATGTCCAACTTCACCAAGGACAACATCGGCAAGCCGATGGCGACCCTGTTCGTGGAGTATAAGGACAGCGGCAAGAAAGACGCCAACGGCCGTGCGGTGCTGGTGAAACAGGAAGAAGTGATCAACGTGGCGAACATTCAGTCGCGTCTGGGCAACAGCTTCCGCATCACCGGCATCGGCAACCCGAACGAAGCGCGTCAGCTTTCGCTGCTGCTGCGTGCGGGTGCGCTGATCGCGCCGATTCAGATCGTTGAAGAGCGCACCATCGGTCCAACCCTGGGTCAGCAGAACATTACTCAAGGTCTGGAAGCCTGTCTGTGGGGCCTGGTGGCGTCTATCGTCTTCATGGTGGTCTGGTACCGTAAGTTCGGCGTGATCGCCACCACGGCGCTGGTCGCCAACCTGGTGCTGATCGTCGGCGTGATGTCCCTGTTGCCGGGGGCGACGCTGACCATGCCGGGCATTGCCGGGATCGTGTTGACGCTGGCGGTGGCGGTTGACGCCAACGTACTGATTAACGAACGTATCAAGGAAGAGCTGAAGAACGGCCGGTCCGTTCAGCAGGCGATCCATGAGGGCTATAAAGGCGCGTTCTCCAGTATCGTCGATGCCAACATCACCACCCTGATCACCGCGGTCATCCTGTACGCAGTGGGCACCGGTTCGATCAAAGGCTTTGCGATCACCACCGCTATCGGTGTGGCGACGTCCATGTTCACCGCGATTGTCGGTACCCGTGCCATCGTCAACCTGCTTTACGGCGGCAAACGCATTAACAAGCTGTCTATCTGAGGAGTGCGTTGTGGCACAGGATTATACTGTTGAGCAACTCAACTACGGCCGTAAAGTCTACGACTTTATGCGCTGGGACTATTTGGCCTTCGGCATCTCGTTGCTGCTGTTGGTCGCGTCGATCGTCACCATGTCGGTGCGCGGGTTTAACTGGGGTCTGGATTTCACCGGCGGTACGGTGATTGAAATCAACCTGGAGAAACCGGCTAACCTCGACCTGATGCGCGATACGCTGGAGAAGGCCGGGTTCCAGGATCCGATCATCCAGAACTTCGGCAGCAGCCGCGACGTGATGGTGCGCATGCCACCGGCGACCGGCACCGCAGGCCAGGAACTGGGCAACAAGGTGATCGGCGTGATCAACGACTCGGTGGATAAAAACGCCACCGTGAAGCGCATCGAGTTCGTCGGCCCGAGCGTGGGCAGCGAACTGGCGCAAACCGGCGGCATGGCGCTGCTGGTGGCGTTGATCTGTATCCTGATCTACGTCGGTTTCCGCTTCGAATGGCGCCTGGCGCTGGGGGCGGTTATCGCGCTGGCGCACGACGTGATCATCACGCTGGGCGTGCTGTCGCTGTTCCACATCGAGATTGACCTGACCATCGTCGCGTCCCTGATGTCGGTTATCGGTTACTCGCTGAACGACAGCATCGTGGTTTCCGACCGTATTCGTGAGAACTTCCGCAAGATCCGCCGCGGCACGCCTTACGAGATCATGAACGTGTCGTTGACCCAGACGCTGAGCCGTACGCTGATGACTTCCGGTACTACCCTGATGGTGGTGCTGATGCTGTACATCTTCGGTGGCGCGATGCTGCAAGGTTTCTCGCTGGCGATGTTGATCGGCGTGTCGATCGGTACCGTCTCCTCCATCTACGTCGCGTCCGCGCTGGCGTTGAAACTGGGGATGAAACGCGAGCACATGCTGCAGCAAAAAGTGGAAAAAGAGGGCGCGGATCAGCCTTCGATTCTGCCTTAACCGCCGCAGTATTCAGCGAAATGAGAAGGAGCGCCCATCGGCGCTCCTTTTTTTTGCTTTGGGTTTCAGCGTTGCTGCACCACCGCCGGTTGGGCGGTCGAAACCAGACTGTGCAGACGGATATAGCCCAATTGTTCCGGCGTCACGCCGCTGAAGCGCAGCTCAAAGTCCTGGCCGGGTTTCGGCAGCAGCGAATCGGCGCTGGCGATCGGTTGCGACAGCGCCTCGGCGGTCAGCGGCCGCCCGGTGGCGTCGTCCAGTTGGCCCCATTCCACCACCGCTTTGAACGGCGGCAGCGTGGCCTGTGAGAGGATGCGCACATGCAGCTGTGCCTGCGTGCCGTTGGCTTCGCTCTTGATGTGGCTCAGCGAAACGCTCAGCTCGCCGATGCCGCTCTGCAAACGGGCGGCGCTTCGGGCCGCCGGCAGCAGGTAGACGCCGTTGTCGGAGTGCTGATTGAGCATATTCTGCCGCTCCAGCGCGGTGGTTTGATCGGTCAGCACGCTCACTTTCTGGTTCAGCGCGGCGACCTGATGGCGCAGTTGAGGCACGGCGGCGTTGTGCGCGCAGCCTGCCAGCAACACGGCGGCGGCGAGCAGGGCGATTTTGGGGTAACAGGTTGTCATGACGGCGATTTCCTATGCTGAATCTCCTGCTATCAGCTTAGTCCGCTCGGAGGGGAAAGTCATATCGGCGCCGCTTCCCGGCGGCGTGTCGCAACAAATGGCCGCCGCCCTTTGTTGTGGCTGCACTTCGGGGTAAACTGCGTTTATCTATAAAAACGTTTATCAGGACGTGTTATGCATTGCCCTTTCTGCGCCGCCGTTGATACCAAAGTCATTGATTCCCGCCTGGTGGGGGACGGTTCGCAAGTGCGCCGCCGCCGCCAGTGTCTGGTGTGCAATGAGCGCTTCACCACCTTCGAGGTGGCCGAGCTGGTGATGCCGCGAGTGATTAAAAGCGATGAGGTGCGCGAGCCGTTCAACGAAGACAAACTGCGCCGCGGCATGCTGAAAGCGCTGGAAAAGCGCCCGGTAAGCTCGGACGACGTGGAAAACGCCCTTAATCATATCAAATCCCAACTGCGCGCCACCGGCGAACGCGAAGTGCCGACCAAACTGGTGGGCAATCTGGTGATGGACGCGTTGAAAAAGCTGGATAAGGTCGCCTACATTCGCTTTGCGTCGGTGTACCGCAGCTTCGAGGACGTACGCGAGTTCGGCGAAGAGATTGCCCGCCTGCAAGACTAAAGGATCTTTCATGCATCACGACGAATTTTATATGGCGCGCGCCTTCGAACTGGCGCGCCTGGGGCGTTTCACCACCGCGCCCAATCCGAACGTCGGCTGCGTTATCGTGCGCGACGGCGAAATTGTCGGTGAAGGCTACCATCTGCGCGCCGGCGAGCCGCACGCGGAAGTGCACGCGCTGCGCATGGCGGGCGACAAGGCGCGCGGCGCCACCGCCTATGTGACGCTCGAGCCGTGCAGCCACCACGGCCGCACGCCGCCCTGCGCCGATGCGCTGGTGGCCGCCGGCGTGACGCGGGTGGTCGCGGCGATGCAAGATCCCAATCCGCAGGTGGCGGGGCGCGGGCTGTACAAGCTGCAGCAGGCCGGCGTCGAAGTCCGTCATGGCCTGATGCTGGCCGAGGCCGAAGCGGTCAACCTGGGCTTCCTCAAGCGCATGCGCACCGGTTTCCCTTACGTGCAGCTGAAGCTGGGCGCGTCGCTGGACGGCCGCACGGCGATGGCCGCCGGCGAGAGCCAGTGGATCACCTCACCCGAAGCGCGTCAGGACGTGCAGCGCCTGCGCGCGCAGAGCGCCGCGATTCTCAGCACCAGCGCCACCGTGCTGGCGGACGATCCGTCGCTGACGGTGCGTTGGGATGAGCTGGACGCCGAGACGCAGCGCCTCTATCCGCGCGAAAATCTGCGCCAGCCGCTGCGCATCCTGCTCGACAGCCAAAATCGCATCACCCCGCAGCACCGCGTGGTGCAGCAGCCGGGCGCTACCTGGCTGGCGCGCCTGCAGGCGGATGAACAGGCCTGGCCGCAAGAGGTCGAACAGTTTATCTGCCCGGCGCACGGCGGCGGCATTGATCTGGTGGTGATGATGATGCTGTTGGCCAAGCGCCAGGTGAATTCAATCTGGGTAGAGGCGGGCGCAATGCTGGCCGGTGCGCTGCTGCAGGCCGGCCTGGTGGATGAGCTCATTTTGTACATCGCGCCGAAACTGTTGGGCGATAATGGCCGTGGCCTGTGTCATCTGCCGGGCCTGGAACGGCTGGCCGACGCGCCGGAATTCGTCTTTAGCGACGTGCGCCAGGTCGGCCCCGATCTGCGTTTGCGCCTGCGGGCGAAACACTGAATCTCGCGCCCGCGCGCCGGTTTTACAAAAGCGCCGCGCAGGCGATGAAAGAATATGATAGAATCCGCCCCCCTGCGGGGTATTGAACCCATTTTTAAGGAAAGCCCATGAAAGTTATCGAAGGTGTTGTTGCTACTCCAAATGCCCGTGTGGCGATCGCAATTGCACGTTTTAACAATTTCATCAACGACAGCCTGCTGGAAGGCGCCATCGACGCGCTGAAACGCATTGGTCAGGTTGCTGACGACAACATCACCGTTGTCTGGGTCCCGGGCGCTTACGAGCTGCCGCTGACGGCGAGCGTATTGGCCAAAACCGGCAAATACGACGCGGTTATCGCGCTGGGCACCGTTATCCGCGGGGGCACCGCGCACTTCGAATATGTGGCGGGCGAAGCCAGCTCCGGCATTGGCAACGTTGCGATGAATGCCGAAATCCCGGTTGCCTTTGGCGTGCTGACCACCGAAAGCATCGAACAGGCGATCGAACGCGCCGGCACCAAAGCGGGCAACAAGGGCGCTGAAGCCGCGTTGACCGCACTTGAAATGATTAATGTTATCAAAGCTATTAAAGCCTGAATTTAGTTAAGGGGAATTCCGTGAAACCTGCTGCTCGTCGCCGCGCTCGTGAGTGCGCTGTTCAAGCGCTTTACTCTTGGCAGTTGTCTAAAAACGACCTTGCCGATGTTGAACACCAGTTCCTGACGGAGCAGGATGTCAAAGATGTTGACGTCGCCTATTTTCGCGAGTTGCTGTCCGGCGCGGCAGTGAATGCAGGTATGCTGGACGAACTGATGGCGCCATACCTGTCGCGTCAGCTCGAAGAGCTGGGCCAGGTGGAGCGCGCGGTGCTGCGCGTCGCGCTGTTTGAACTGAAGATGCGCGAGGATGTCCCTTACAAAGTGGCGATCAACGAAGCGATCGAGCTGGCGAAAACCTTCGGCGCGGAAGACAGCCACAAGTTTGTGAACGGGGTGCTGGATAAAGTGGCGCCAACCCTTCGCAAGAAAAAGTAAAACATTAAGGCCGGCATTCCCGGCCTTAATTTCTTCTCGTGGAATATCGATATGGCATGCGGCGAATTTGACCTCATTGCCCGCTATTTTGACCGGTTTAAGCGCGTGCGCCGGGATGTACAGTTGGGCATTGGAGATGACTGCGCACTGCTGGCAGTGCCGGAAAAACAGCTGGTGGCCGTCAGTACCGATACATTGGTGGCGGGCGTGCACTTCTTGCCGGATATCGATCCGGCCGATCTCGGTTATAAAGCGCTGGCGGTCAATCTGAGCGATCTGGCGGCGATGGGCGCCGATCCGGCGTGGCTCTCGCTGGCCCTGACCCTGCCGGAGGTGAACGAACCCTGGCTGAAGGCCTTCAGCGACAGCCTGTTTGATCAGCTCAACTATTACGGCATGCAGCTGATCGGCGGCGATACCACGCGCGGCCCGCTGAGCATGACGTTGACCATTCAGGGTTTGATCCCGGCCGGCCGGGCGTTGACCCGCAGCGGCGCGCGCATCGGCGACTGGATCTACGTGACCGGCACGCTGGGCGACAGCGCCGCCGGTCTGGCGATCCTGCAGGATCGCCTGGCGGTGCCGGATGCGGCGGCGCGCGATTACCTGCTCGCTCGCCATCTGCGGCCGCAGCCGCGGGTGCTGCAGGGGCAGGCGCTGCGGGATCTGGCCAGCTCGGCGATCGACATCTCCGACGGCCTGATTTCCGATCTGAAACACATCCTGAAGGCCAGCGACTGCGGGGCACGCATCGTGCTGGACGAGCTGCCGATGTCGCAGGCGCTGAGCAGCCACACCGACGCCGAGCAGGCGCTGCGCTGGGCGCTGGCGGGCGGCGAAGATTACGAGCTGTGCTTCACCGTGCCGGAGATCAACCGCGGCGCGCTGGAAGTGGCGCTGAGCCACCTCGGCGCCGACTACACCTGCATCGGCCAAATTGGTCCGCTGTCTGAAGGCATCCGCTATTATCGCGACGACGAAGCGGTAGAGCTGGACTGGGCCGGGTTCGATCATTTCAATGCGGAGCCGGGCACCCATGGATGAAGCCAAACGTCGGCTGCGGATGAGCAATCCGTGGCACCTGCTGGCCACCGGTTTTGGCAGCGGTTTGTCGCCGGTGATGCCGGGCACCATGGGATCGCTGGCGGCGATCCCGTTCTGGCTGCTGCTGATCCAGCTGCCGTGGCAGCTCTACTCGTTGGCGGTGATGTTCAGCATCTGTATCGGCGTCTATATTTGCCACCGCACGGCAAAAGACATGAAGGTGCACGATCACGGCAGTATCGTCTGGGATGAGTTCGTCGGCATGTGGATCACGCTGATGGCGCTGCCGATCAACGACTGGCGCTGGGTCGCCGCCGGTTTCGTCATCTTCCGCATTCTGGATATGTGGAAGCCGTGGCCGATCCGCTGGTTCGACCGCAACGTGCATGGCGGCATGGGCATCATGGTCGACGATATCATCGCCGGCGTGCTGTCCGCCGGCATCATCTACCTGATTGGCCACCACTGGCCTATCGGGCTGTTCTGACAGACGGGCGCGCTTCTTCGCGCCCGCTTCTCTTTATTCAAACCCTGTCACCCGGTGCGGCACGTAGGCCGTCTCCAGTTCCGCCACCTCTTGTGGCGACAAACTCAAATCGACCGCGGCGATGGCGTCATCCAACTGCTCGCTGCGTGAAGCACCGACGATCGGCGCGCTGACCGTCGGTTTGTTCAGCAGCCAGGCCAGCGCGATCTGCGCGCGTGAAACGCCACGTTCGTCGGCGAGGCTGGCGACGCGCTCGGCGATGATGGCGTCGATGCCTTCAGTGTCCTCGTACAGGCTCTTGCCGAACTGGTCGGAGACCAGCCGCGCGGTGGTTTCGCCCCAGGGGCGGGTCAGGCGGCCGCGCGCCAGCGGGCTCCACGGCAGCACGGCGATGCCTTCGGCGGCGCACAGCGGGTGCATCTCGCGTTCTTCTTCGCGCTGGATCAGGTTGTATTGATCCTGCATGCTGACAAAGCGCGTCCAGCCGTGCAGATCGGCGGTATACAGCGCTTTGGCGAACTGCCAGGCGTACATCGAGGAGGCGCCGATGTATCGCGCTTTACCGGCTTTCACCACGTCGTGCAGCGCTTCCAGCGTCTCTTCCAGCGGCGTTTCGTAATCCCAGCGATGGATCTGCAGCAAATCGACATAGTCGGTGCCCAGACGCCGCAGGCTGTCGTCGATGGACTGCATGATCTTGGCGCGCGACAAACCGCGCTCCAGGTTGCTCAGCGGGAAATAGACCTTGGTGGCGATCACCACGTCCTCGCGGCGCGCATAGTCGCGCAGCGCCCGACCGAGGATCTCCTCGCTGCTGCCGTCGGAATAGCTGTTGGCGGTGTCGAAAAAGTTGATGCCGGCTTCCAGCGCCTGTTTCAGCAGCGGGCGGCTGCTCTCTTCCGGCAACGTCCAGGCGTGATTGCCGCGATTCGGTTCGCCGTAGGTCATGCAACCCAGGCAGATGCGCGAAACGTTCAGATCGGTGTTGCCCAGTTTCAGGTACTTCATGTTTGCCTCCCATTCACAGCTCAGACAGTAACTGTAGCGCGGATCCCGGAGGGCGGAAACGAAAACGCCTCCGAGAGCGGAGGCGTTTTTTCAGGCGCGGGGGTGATTACTGCGCCAGCCAGGTTTCGATTTGGCGCTGAATGCCGGCGGCGTCCAGCCCCAGATCGGCGCGCAGCTCTTCCTGGCTGCCCTGCGAGACGAAGCTGTCAGGCAGGCCGAGGTTCAGCACCGGCACCGGCCGGCGTTTGGCCATCAGCAGTTCGTTGACGCCGCTGCCGGCGCCGCCCATGATGGCGTTTTCTTCCAGCGTCACAAGCGTTTCATGGCTGGCGGCCAGTTCGAGCACCAACTGCTCGTCCAGCGGCTTGACGAAGCGCATGTCGACCAGCGTGGCGTTGAGCGCTTCCGCCGCTTGCGCGGCCTCCGGCAGCAGAGTGCCGAAGTTGAGAATGGCGATCTTTTCCCCCTGGCGGCGCACCACGCCTTTGCCGATCGGCAGCATGTTGAGCGGCTCCAGCGCCGCGCCGGTGCCGGTGCCGCGCGGATAGCGCACGGCGCTCGGGCCGGCATTGTAGTGATAGCCGGTATACAGCATCTGGCGGCATTCGTTTTCGTCGCTCGGCGTCATGATCACCATGGTCGGGATGCAGCGCATGAACGACAGATCGAACGCACCCTGGTGAGTCTGGCCATCGGCGCCGACGATGCCGCCGCGATCGATGGCGAACATCACCGGCAGGTTTTGGATCGCCACGTCGTGGATCAGTTGGTCGTAGGCGCGTTGCAGGAAGGTGGAATAGATCGCCACCACCGGCTTGTAGCCGCCGATCGCCAGCCCGGCGGCGAAGGTGACCGCGTGCTGCTCGGCGATCGCCACATCAAAATATTGCTGCGGGTAGTCGCGGGAGAACTGCACCATGCCGGAGCCTTCGCGCATCGCCGGCGTGATCGCCATCAGCGAGCTGTCTTTGGCGGCGGTTTCACACAGCCAGTCGCCGAAGATTTTCGAATAGGTCGGCAGACCGCCGGCGCTTTTCGGCAGCGTGCCGCTGGCGGGATCGAACTTCGGCACCGCGTGGAAGCTGATCGGATCCTTTTCCGCCGGCGCGTAGCCACGGCCTTTCTTGGTCATGATGTGCAACAGCTGCGGGCCTTTCAGATCGCGCATGTTTTTCAACGTGGCGACCAGCCCCTGCACGTCGTGCCCGTCTACCGGGCCGATGTAGTTGAAGCCCAGCTCTTCGAACAGCGTGCCCGGCACCACCATGCCTTTCAGGTGCTCTTCGGTGCGTTTCACCAGCTCCTTGATCGGCGGCACGCCGGCCAGCACTTTCTTGCCGCCTTCGCGCAGGGTGGAGTAAAGCTTGCCGGACAGCAGCTGCGCCAGATGGTTGTTCAGCGCGCCGACGTTTTCCGAGATCGACATCTCGTTGTCGTTCAGCACCACCAGCATGTCCGGATTGATGTCGCCGGCGTGGTTCATCGCTTCGAACGCCATGCCGGCGGTGATGGCGCCATCGCCGATCACGCACACCGTGCGGCGGCCTTTGCCTTCACGCTCCGCCGCCACCGCCATGCCGAGGCCGGCGCTGATCGAGGTTGACGAATGGCCGACCGACAGCACGTCGTATTCGCTTTCGGCGCGCCATGGGAAGGGGTGCAAGCCGTTCTTTTGCCGGATAGTGGCGATCCGGTCGCGGCGACCGGTCAGAATTTTGTGCGGGTAGGCCTGGTGGCCGACGTCCCACACCAGATGATCGAACGGCGTGTTGTAGACGAAATGCAACGCCACCGTCAGTTCGACGGTACCCAGCCCGGAGGCAAAGTGGCCGCTGGAGCGGCTGACGCTGTTCAGCAGATATTGCCGCAGCTCATCGCACAGCTTCGGCAAGCTCTCTTTGGGCAGTGAGCGGAGTTCCTCGGGGTTTTCCGCTAGCGCCAGGGTTGGGTATTTGGCTATATCAAGACTCATTCGATACTCATATCAGAGGAGTTAACGTCATACGTTAATTGTCGCGTTCAATAATGAAGCTGGCTAACGCTCGCAATGGCGCTGTGTTGTAAGATTGCGCTGCCAAAGTGTCTAATGCAGCTAATGCTTCCTGATAGAGATCCCACGCTTTTGCTTTCGCGCTGTCAAGCCCGAGCAACGCCGGGTAGGTACTCTTTCCGTGTTGTTGGTCCGCTCCCTGGCGCTTGCCGATCTTTTCAGTCTCGCCGACAACGTCCAAAATGTCATCCTGCACCTGGAACGCCAGGCCAACCGCGGCGGCATATCGATCCAGCTGCGGCAGCGCCGCTCGCCCGGCTTCGCCGGCGCTCAGCGCGCCCAGGCGCACCGCCGCGCGGATCAGCGCGCCGGTTTTGTGGCGGTGGATCTGTTCCAGCGCCTGCAGATCGACGCGCTTGCCTTCAGCTTCCAGATCCAGCGATTGGCCGCCGCACATGCCGGCTACGCCGCTGGCGGTCGCCAGTTCGGAAATCATCGCTAGCCGATCGCGCAGCGCCACGTCAGGCATCTCGGCATCGGCCAGGATCGAAAACGCCAGCGTTTGCAGCGCATCGCCGGCCAGGATCGCGTTGGCTTCACCGAATTTAATGTGGCAGGTCGGCTGGCCGCGGCGCAGATCGTCGTCGTCCATCGCCGGCAGATCGTCATGGATCAGCGAGTAGGCGTGAATGCATTCCACCGCCGCCGCCGGCGCGTCCAGGTTGGCCAGCGACACGCCGAACATCTGGCCGGTGGTGTACACCAAGAACGGGCGCAGGCGCTTGCCGCCCAGCAAGGCGCCATGACGCATCGCCGCCACCATGTTGCCGTCGTTGAACGGCAGCGGGGCGATGAAGTCCAGCAGCGCGCGATCGGCGCGCTGGCGGAAAATCTGCAGTTGATCGGCAAAAGCGGCCGATGGGGCGATCTCAGACATGTCGGTTACTCGGCATCCGGTGTGAAAGGCGCCAGCGCCGCATCGTCGGCGCTGTCGTTAAGAAGTATCTGCACACGCTGTTCCGCCTGTTGCAGTTTCTGCTGGCCTTGGCGCGCCAGCTGCACGCCGCGTTCGAATTCGTTCAGCGCGTCTTCCAGCGGCAGTTCGCCCGACTCCAGACGCGTCACGATGCTTTCCAGCTCGCCAAGGGCGCTTTCAAAGCTGGCTGTTTGCTCTGTACTGGCTGATTGTGCTGGTTTTTTCGGCATAATTTTCTTTTTACGTCATCATGTGAACCGTGGCGCCAGAGCCTATCCTAGCGGATCTTGATTAGCAAATCATGGCGCTCATGTGTGGTTTTGTGCGCAGAGCGCGGCGATATGGTGATATACTCCGCGCCGTAATTCTTATCTGACAACAAAGACCGCCATGAAGTTTATCATTAAATTGTTCCCGGAAATCACCATCAAGAGCCAATCTGTGCGCTTGCGCTTTATCAAGATTCTCTCGACCAATATTCGCAACGTCCTGAAGCAGTATGATGAAACGCTGGCGGTCGTCCGTCACTGGGATCATATCGAAGTTCGCGCCAAAGATGAAAACCAGCGGCCGATCATCGCCGACGCGCTGACGCGCATTCCCGGCATCCACCATATTCTGGAAGTGGAAGATCGCGCTTATACCGACATCCACCACATCTTCGAGCAGACACTGGAAGCCTACCGCGCCCAGCTGGAAGGCAAAACCTTCTGCGTGCGCGTCAAGCGCCGCGGCAAGCAGGCGTTCAATTCGCAGGACGTGGAGCGTTACGTCGGCGGCGGCCTGAACCAGCATATCGAGAGCGCGCGCGTTAACCTGACCCGCCCGCAGGTCACGGTAAATCTGGAGATTGAAGACGACAAGCTGATGCTGGTCAAACGCCGCCTCGAAGGCATCGGCGGTTACCCGGTCGGCACCCAGGAAGACGTGATGTCGCTGATTTCCGGCGGTTTCGATTCGGGTGTGTCCAGCTACATGCTGATGCGTCGCGGCTGCCGCGTGCACTTCTGCTTCTTCAATCTGGGCGGCGCCGCGCACGAGATCGGCGTGAAGCAGGTGGCGCACTACCTGTGGAACCGCTTCGCCAGCTCGCACAAGGTGCGCTTCGTCGCCATTGACTTCGAGCCGGTGGTGGGCGAGATCCTGGAGAAGGTCGACGACGGCCAGATGGGCGTGGTGCTCAAGCGCATGATGGTGCGCGCCGCTTCGCAAGTGGCCGAACGCTATGGCGTGCAGGCGCTGGTGACCGGCGAAGCGTTGGGGCAGGTCTCCAGCCAGACGCTGACCAACCTGCGCCTGATCGATAACGCGTCCGACACCCTGATCTTGCGTCCGCTGATCTCGCACGATAAAGAGCACATCATCAAACTGGCGCGTGAAATCGGCACCGAAGACTTCGCCAAAACCATGCCGGAATACTGCGGCGTGATTTCGAAGAGCCCGACGGTAAAAGCCGTCAAGGCCAAGATCGAAGAGGAAGAGAGCCACTTCGATTTCAGCATTCTCGATCGGGTGGTGAGCGAGGCGAAGAACGTTGATATTCGCTCCATCGCCGAGCAGGCGCAGGAGCAGGTGACCGAGGTAGAAACCGTTGCGGCCTTCGGCGCCGATGAGGTGATCCTGGATATCCGCTCCAACGACGAGCAGGAAGAGAAGCCGCTGCAGCTGGAACAGGTTGAAGTGAAAGCGTTGCCGTTCTACAAGCTGAGCACCCAATTCGGCGATCTGGACCAAAGCAAAACCTACCTGCTGTACTGCGAGCGCGGCGTAATGAGCCGCCTGCAGGCGTTGTACCTGCTGGAGCAGGGCTTCAGCAACGTGAAGGTTTATCGCCCGTAACGCGCGTAGCGCCATAAACGAGAAGGGCTGAACCGATGTTCAGCCCTTTTTTATCGGCAAGCCGCTCAGTCGCGGAAATCGTACATTCCCGGGATCAGCACCAGCTGCGCGGCGATCTCCGCCGCTTTGGCCTTGCCGAGCAGCAAGTCTATCAGCTTCAGCGCGAACTCCATCGCGGTGCCCGGCCCCTGGCTGGTGAGCAGGTTGACGCGCGCGTCGTACACCACGCGGCGCTCCATCCATTTATCCGCCGGTATCCGATCTTTCAAACCCGGGAAACCGGTCATGTTGCCGATCGGGAACAGATCGTGGTGCTGCAACACCAGCGCCGGGGCCGCGCAGATGGCGGCAACGATGTGGCCCTGCAGATGCATCTGCCGCACTTTTTCCACCAGCAGCGGACTGTCGCGGAAGCATTCTGCGCCTTTCAGGCCGCCGGGCAGCACGATGGCGTCGAAAGGCTCATCGACGATCGCCACCAGCGGTGCGTCGGCCAGCAGTTTGACGCCGCGTGAACAGACGATAGTCAGCTCGCCGTCGCCGGCGACGCTGGCGGTAGTGACTTTTACGCCCGCCCGCACCAGCAGATCGATGGTGGTGACGGCTTCGGTTTCTTCGCTACCAGGTGCCAGGCAAACCAGCGCCGATACGCTCATATTCATTTTCCTTTCGTTTAATCAATTCAAACAGCCGCGCATTCTCCGGCAGCGTGAGGCCGTGGCTGCGCGCGCGGCGCAGCAGGTAGCCGGTGATGTAGTCGATCTCGGTGTGTCGCTGGCTGCGGATATCCTGCAGCATCGACGAAACGTTGTCGGCGGTGCTGTGGATCACGTCCATCACATATTGCATCAGGCCTTCGCAGGAGGTGTGGTAGCCCTCCATCGCCATCACGCTGGCGACTTCACGACACAGCGCTTCGATTTGCTCCGGGTAGCGCTGCAGATCGCCGTTGCGACAGCCGTACAGCGCCGTCAGCGGGTTGATCACGCAGTTGACCGCCAGCTTGCGCCAGTTGGCCGAGGCGATATTGTTGTGCCAGGCAACGTCAGGCAAAGCCTGATGCAGCACTTCCGCCAGGTGGCTGAGGTGCTGGGCGGCCGGCGAGGTTGGGCCGATGTGGGTGATGCCGGTGGCGACGTGGATAATGGTGCTGCCTTCGTGGCGCGCGGCGTGGGTGGTGGTGCCCTGCAGGATGGGCTGGCCGTTTGGCGGCAGTTCCTCCTGGGTGCCCATGCCGTTATGCAACAGCAAAATGGCGCACTGAGGGTTCAGCTTCGGCAGCAGCGCGCTGACCGCACTGGATACCTGCCAGGCTTTCAGCGTCACCAGCAGCAACTCGCTCTGCGCGAGGTGCTCAGGATCGTTGGTGGGCAAATTGCGATTAAACGAGACGCCTTCCGGCTCGATCACGTTCACGGCGCAAAAAGGCTGCGGCACTCTTAGCCATCCCTGTACATCGTGGCCCTGCTGATACAGCCGGGAGAGCCACAGTTGTCCGAGCGCGCCGCAACCAAGAATGGTTATTTTCATTCAGTCTCCTTGGAAACACGGGAATACCGCTCAATTACCGTGATTTAACTATAGGCTTTATGGCAGCCTGAAGCGCTATCCCTGCGTGCGTTCAGCAGATTTTGTCTGAGGCGGCAAAGCGGTTATCATGCTCGGCATCAAAATCGCCTAAGCTATTAGGCACTCATTCAGGAGGAAGAAGTATGCCATCTTTCGACATCGTTTCCGAAATTGATATGCAGGAAGTGCGTAACGCCGTTGAGAACGCCACCCGCGATCTCGGCACCCGCTGGGATTTTCGCAACGTGCCGGCCAGCTTTGAGCTAAACGAGAAAAACCAAAGCATTAAGGTTGCCACCGAGTCTGATTTTCAGGTGCAGCAGCTGCTCGACATTCTGCGCGAAAAGCTGAGCAAGCGCAGCATCGACGGCGCCGCGCTGGAGATCCCGGAAGAGTTTACCCACAGCGGTAAAACCTACAGCGTGGAAGCCAAGCTGAAGCAGGGGATTGAAACCTCTGTAGCGAAGAAAATCGTCAAGCTGATCAAAGACAGCAAGCTGAAGGTGCAGGCGCAGATCCAGGGCGAAGAAGTGCGGGTGACCGGCAAATCACGCGACGACTTGCAGAGCGTGATGGCGCTGGTGCGCGGCGGCGATCTGGGGCAGCCGTTCCAGTTCAAGAACTTCCGCGATTAATCTCTACGGGGCCGGCATTGCCGGCCCCGTTTCTTTACAGCGAATTGACCAGCGCTTCCAACTGACCGCGATTGGTCTGCTTGGTGTCCACCTTGACGTAGGCGCTGCGCTCTTCCGGCACCACGATCGCCTCGGCCACGCCGGGCTGCGCCTTCAGGCGGCTTTCCAGCGCCGAATCCTTCACCGCCAGTTCCGACAGCGTAATGCGCAGACTGCTGACATACGGCGGCTCTTTCATGGTGCTGCTGACCAGGAACCAGACGGCGGCCAACACGGCACCAGCGATAAACACCAAGCCCGCCCCCTGCAAACCGTACAGCCAGCCGCCGAGGCTGCCGCCGATCGCCACGCCGATAAACTGGCTGGTGGAGTAGACCCCCATCGCGGTGCCTTTGTAGCCGGCCGGTGACTCTTTGCTGATCAGCGAAGGCAGAATGGCTTCCATCACGTTAAAGGCCATAAAGAACAGCTGTACGCCGGCGATGATGCCCCACAGGTGCGCGCCGGAGAGCCACAGCAGCACTTCGGCGCAAAACAGCACCGCCACGCAGCCCATAAACACCTGCTTCATGCGGCGATACTTTTCGGCATAGATGATGAACGGCACTACGGCGGCGAACGACACCAGCATGGTCACCAGGTAGACGATCCAGTGTTCGCTGGCCGCCAGCCCGGCTTTCTCCATCACCAGCGGCAGCGCCACGAAGCTCGACATCAGCAGGATATGCAGGCACATGATGCCGAAGTTGAGCTTCAGCAGGCGCGAGTTGCTCAGCACTTTGCGGAAGCTGCCGCGCACGATGCTGGACTCGCGGTTCAACAGATGGGTATCGGCGGAAGGCACTACTGCCAGAGTGATGACGATGCCGGCCAGCGCCAGCACGGCGATCATCCAGAACAACGCATGTAAGCCAAAGGCATGAGTGATGATAGGGCCCAGAACCATGGCGATGGCGAAGGTGATACCGAAGCTGACGCCGATGAACGCCATCGCTTTGGTGCGGTTCTGCTCGCGGGTCAGATCGGAGAGCAGCGCCATTACCGCGGCGGCGATGGCGCCGGAGCCTTGCAACGCGCGGCCGAGGATCACGCCCCAGATAGAGTCAGTGACCGCAGCGATCACGCTGCCGAGGGCAAAAATCAGCAGGCCGCCGACGATCAGCGGCTTGCGGCCGATGCGATCGGACACCAGGCCGAACGGGATCTGAAACACCGCCTGCGCCAGGCCGTAGATGCCGATGGCGATGCCGATCAGCGCTTCGCTGGCGCCGTTGAGCGCCATGCCGTAGGTGGTCAGCACCGGCAATACCATAAACATGCCGAGCATGCGCAGGGAGAATACGGTGCCCAATCCCCAGGTAGCGCGGCGCTCCTGCGGGGTCATTGAATTATCGTTCACATCAAACCTCGGTAAAAACCATGCCATCAGACGTTGAGACAGCGCCTGATGGCATGATTTCTGTAAAGCTGCGTCATTTTAGTGTGCGGGGCAGGGGGGGTAAATCGAATGTTGTTTAACAGATATTACAGTTTGGCCGCTTTTCGGCGTGACAAATAAAATGGGCCGCAAAAGCGGCCCATTCACAGATGATTTGGCTTACCAAACGTAGGTCACCAGCGCTTCAGGCGCCGCCGTGGCGCTGAAGTCGATCGACATCATCACGCTCAGCGAGGTGATGGCGACGATGGAGAACACGAACAGTTTACGCGCCCAGACACTGTCGTTTTCGGTCTTGTAACCGCGCAGCGCCATGCCCAGCCACCATACGCTCACCGCCGCAGCGACGATCAGGTACTTGTAGCCGGCATAACCTACCAGGGTCAGCATCAGCGTGGCGATCATAAATGCCAGGATGTAGACCGTGATGTGGTTCTTGGCGACGGAAATGCCTTTCACCACCGGCAGCACCGGAATGTTGGCCGCCTGGTAATCTTTAAAGCGGAAGATAGCGATCGCATAAGAATGCGGCATCTGCCACAGGCTAAAGATAGCCAGCAGGATCAACGCGCCGGCGTCGAACTCGTTGGTCACCGCGCAGTAGCCGATAACCGGCGGCGCGGCGCCCGACAGGCTGCCGATCAGCGTGCCGTAGACCGAATGGCGTTTCATGTACAGGCTGTAAACGCCGACATAAACCACGAAGCCCATCACCGCCAGCCACATGGCAAGCGGGTTGGCCGCGATATACAGCAACGCGAAGCCCGCAATACCCAACACGGTCGCATAAACCAGGGTGACACTCGGCGCGATCAGGCCTTTTACCAGCACCCGATTCTTCGTTCTCTCCATTTTCTTGTCGATGTCGCGGTCGATGTAGTTGTTAAACACACAGCCCGACGCGACCACCAACGAGACACCCACCAGGGTGGCGAGAAACAGGGGATAGTCGATGCTCCCTTTGGAAGCGAGCAGGAATCCCCCAACGACAGAAATTAAATTGCCGAAAATAATTCCTGGTTTAGTGACTTGCAGGTATTGCTTAATCATCACGTGCAGCTCAGCTCTTAATCGACCATCATATTGATGTTGAGGTTGTACATAATCCAGAGTGAACCTACAACAACGATACCGATGATCATAGCGGTGAACAGCAATGCCACCAGGTTCCAGCGCTCTTCCGATGAGGTGTTCATGTGCAGGAAGTAAACCAGGTGAACAATCACCTGGATAACCGCCATACCGACAACAACCGCCAGGATGGTGGAATGAGAGGCGGAGCCGTTCATTACCATCGCAAATGGAATTACCGTCAGGATGATCGACAGGATAAAGCCGATCAGGTATGACTTCACGCTGCCGTGGCTTGCGCCGCCGTGAGAGGTTTCATGGGATGAATGGCTCATTACATAACCCCCAGCAGGTAGACAACGGTAAATACGCAGATCCAGACCACGTCCAGGAAGTGCCAGAACAGGCTCAGGCACATCAGGCGGGTTTTGTTGGTCGCGGTCAGGCCGAACTTGCTCACCTGAATCATCAGCACGATGATCCAAATCAGGCCGGAAGTCACGTGCAGACCGTGGGTGCCGACCAGCGCGAAGAAGCTGGACAGGAACGCGCTGCGATCCGGACCGAAGCCTTCGGCGATCAGGTGATGGAATTCATAGATTTCCATCGCCACGAAGCCCAGACCAAACAGGAAGGTCAGGAACAACCAGGTGTTTACACCGCCAACTTTACCTTTGTTCATGGCGATCATCGCCATGCCGTAGGTGATGGAGCTGAACAGCAGCAGGAAAGTTTCGACCAGGACAAACTTCAGGTCGAAGATGTCTTTGCCTGAGGGACCGCCAGCGGTCCCGTTCACCAGGACTGCATAAGTCGCGAACAAGCTCGCAAACAAAATACAGTCGCTCATCAGGTAGATCCAGAATCCGAAGACTTTGGTCTCTCCCGCGTCGTGGTGCCCATGCTCTGCATGGGCTGCGTTATGATTGGTCAGAGTTTCAGTTGACATGGTTCACGCCTGCTTTACGGATTTGTTCGTAGTGTTGGTTCTCAATGCGCTCGATTTCATCAACCTGCACATAGTAGTCAACATCGTGATCGAAGCTCTTGCCGATCCAGACAACGATCATACCGATGAAGCCGGCCAGAGCCATCCACCAGATTTCCCAAATCATTGCGAAACCGAATACCAGGCTGAAGAAGGCGATGATAACGCCGGCGCCGGTGTTCTTAGGCATATGAATCGGTTCGTATTTAGCCGGTTTCTTATACGCTTCGCCTTTTTCTTTCATGTCCCAGAATTCATCACGGTCATGAATCTGCGGCACTACGGCAAAGTTATAGAACGGCGGTGGAGACGAGGTTGACCACTCCAGAGTACGAGCACCCCATGGGTCACCGGTCAGATCGCGGTTCTGTTCGCGGTCACGGATACTGACGAAGATCTGGGTCAGCTGGCACAGGATGCCGCAGGCGATCAGCGCCGCACCGCCGGCTGCAACCAGCAGCAGAGGGTGGAACTCAGGGTTGATGTTCTGGCTGATACGACGGGTCATGCCCATAAAGCCCAATGCGTACAGCGGCATGAAGGCGGTGAAGAAGCCGATGATCCAGAACCAGAACGCGCGGATGCCCCATTTTTCGTTCAGCGTGAAGCCGAAGGATTTCGGGAACCAGTAGGTCAGGCCCGCGAAGCAACCGAACACCACGCCGCCGATGATGACGTTGTGGAAGTGAGCGATCAGGAACAGGCTGTTGTGCAGCACGAAGTTCGCGCCCGGCACCGCCAGCAGAACGCCGGTCATACCACCCACGGAGAAGGTGATGATGAAGCCAACGGTCCACAGCATCGCGGAGTTGAGCTTGATACGGCCCTGATACATGGTGAACAGCCAGTTGAAGATTTTCACCCCGGTCGGGATGGAAATGATCATGGTGGCGATACCGAAGAAGGCGTTAACGTTCGCGCCGGACCCCATGGTGAAGAAGTGGTGCAGCCAGACGATGAACGACAGAACGGTGATCGCGATGGTTGCCCATACCAGTGAGGTATAGCCGAACAGGCGTTTTCTGGAGAAGGTCGCGGTGACTTCGGAGAACACGCCGAACACCGGCAGAACCAGGATATACACCTCTGGGTGACCCCAGGCCCAAATCAGGTTGATGTACATCATCATGTTGCCGCCCATATCATTGGTGAAGAAATGGGTGCCCAGATAGCGATCCAGGGTCAGCAGCGCGATGGTGACGGTCAGAATTGGGAAAGAAACGATGATCAGGACGTTAGTACACAACGCCGCCCAGGTGAACACCGGCATCTTCATCATAGGCATGCCAGGGGCACGCATCTTCAGAATGGTGGCGAAGAAGTTCACGCCGGTCAGCAGGGTACCCAGACCGGAAATCTGCAGACTCCAGATCCAGTAATCGACCCCGACGCCAGGACTGTACTCTTTACCCGACAGCGGCGGATACGCCAGCCAACCGGTCTGAGCGAATTCACCGACCCCCAGGGAGATGTTGATCAGCACAACGCCCACCACGAAGAACCAGAAGCTCAGGGAGTTCAGGAACGGGAAGGCGACGTCACGCGCACCGATTTGCAGCGGCACCACGACGTTCATCAGGCCGACCACGAAAGGCATCGCCATGAAGAAGATCATGATAACGCCGTGCGCGGTGAAGATCTGGTCGTAGTGGTGCGGCGGCAGGAACCCGGCTTCGCCGGCGGACGCCAACGCCTGCTGGCTACGCATCATGATGGCGTCGGCGAAGCCGCGCAGCAGCATGACCATCGCCACGATGATGTACATGATACCAATTTTTTTATGGTCGACCGAAGTCAGCCATTCGCTCCACAGCCACTTCCATTTGCCGAAATACGTCAGCAGCGCCAGCACTGCCAGGCCCCCGACAATAATTGCGGCTACGGTGACCATGATGATCGGTTCGTGGTACGGAACCGCATCAAGTGTTAATTTTCCCAACATCAGTTATTCCTCGGCTCCGGCGTGAGCAGCATGTTCACCCATGTCCATACCTTGGCTCATGTCCATGCCTTCGTGCGCGCCAGCGCCCTTGTGCATATCCATGTCGCCCATGAATTTGGCAATTGTTTCTTTGAACAAATTCGGTTTGACAGCGGCAAAGTACTCAACCGGGTTGTTTTCACTCGGCTCTGCCAGTTTGTTAAAGTCGTCGGTGGTGTTCAGGTTTTTAGACGATGCCTTCACCTTGGCCACCCACTGATCGAAGTCGCCTTCGGTCGGGGTAACGATCGCGGTGAATTTCATACCGGAGAAGCCTGCGCCGCTGTAGCTGCTGGAGATACCTTTGTAGGCACCGGCTTCGTTGCCGATCAGGTGCAGTTTGGTCTGCATGCCGGCCATCGCATAAATCTGTCCACCCAACTGCGGGATAAAGAACGAGTTCATTACCGAGTTAGAGGTGATCTTGAATTCGACTGGAACATCTTTCGGGAAAGCCAGCTCATTAACGGTCGCAATGCCTTGTTCCGGGTAGATGAACAGCCATTTCCAGTCGAGCGACACCACTTCGATCGTCATCGGCTTCTTGTCAGTGACAATCGGCTTGAACGGATCGAGTTCGTGGGTGGTCTTCCAGGTAATGGTGCCAAGGATGGCGATGATAATGATAGGAATGGTCCAGACGACCGCTTCGATCTTGTTGGAGTGGGCCCAGTTCGGACTGTACTTGGCGTCTTTGTTGGAAGCGCGATACTTCCAGGCAAAGGCGAACGCCATGAAGATAACTGGCACCACTACGATCAACATCAACGCGATTGCAGTGATAATCAGTGTCCGTTGCTCAACACCAATTGCTCCTTTGGGATTCATCAAAACCATATCGCAGCCACTGAGCAATACAGTGCCTGCGATTAATGACAGCATCCCAATACTTTTATTGTATTTCTTAAGTCTCATCTAACGACCTCAATAACAAAGGCTCAATTGTCGTTTCATGTGTGCGGGCATTTTACGGGAAGGTTGCAGTACTGTAAACATGCTTAAGGGAGTGTCAGCGGCTTGTTGACACTTTCTGTTAAGGGGGTCACAGATGTAACCCTGCGTGACAATTTACCAATGACAACAACGCGTTGGCACGCTGAATCGTGACGAGCAGCCCGTATGTTAAGGAAAACTAAAGGTATGATGAATTTGGCGAAGAAATGCGCGGCGGGGAAATACGCAGAAAAGGTTTATTTAATGTAAAATAATTGTGTCTTAAAGGTGAATTTAATTTTATTTCCGAGTGCGGCAGTCGGATAAAAAAATAATTTCCGCGCCGATTATCTTTTTTTACCGAAATAAATATACCCTCGGATCGCTTTTTTTTCGGCCGGCGAAATCACCGGCCGTTCAGATTATGCCAAACGGGTGCGGCGCAGGGCGAGGTAATCCAACGTACTGCCCATGGCGACGCCGAGCAGGCTCAGCGCGGCGCCGACCTGCAGCAGCCGATCGGCCAACTGTGGGGCCTGCGTCCAATCCAGCGCATTGGCGATAAGCAACAGCAACCACAGGCCCAACAGCGAACAGCCTAGCGTCAGCAAGCGCAGCGCCCAACGGTAAGATTCTGAAAACTCGGTGCGCGGCATAAAATTGCCATGCTGCTGGGTGTGCTCCAGCGTCTGACGACAGATACCGAGCAGCAGCAAGCCGGGCAGGGCAGCGGCGATAGAGAACAGGTAGAACAACGGCCAACCGTGGGCTTCAACGAACCAGCCGGCGATCGGGCCGACATAGACGCGCCCTACGGCGGACAGCGCCGACAGCAGCGCGAACTGGGTGGCGGAGAACGACCGGTTGCACAGCGTCATCAGCAACGCCACGAAGGCCGCGGTGCCCATGCCGCCACACAGATTTTCGAGGAAGATGGCGCTGCCCATGGTGAGCAGGCTCTTGTCGGTCACCGCCAGGATCCAATACCCGAGATTGGAGACCGCCTGCAGGACGCCGAACAGCATCAGCGCGCGGAACAGGCTGAGGCGCTGCATCAGCACGCCGCCGAACAGGGCGCCGACGATGGTCGCGAACAGGCCGAGGGTTTTGTTCACCAGCCCGACTTCACCGGCGTCGAACCCCACGCCGCGGATCAGGAAAGTGGTGCTCAGGCTGCCGGCGAAAGCGTCGCCCATTTTGTACATCACGATCAGCAGCAGGATCAGCCAGGCGTTGTTGCGGCCGAAGAAATCGCGCAGCGGCGCGACGACCGCCTGTTCCATGGTGCGCGGCGCCGGGATGTTTTCGTCCGGCTCCGGCGCCAGCAGCGTGGCGGCCACGCCGATCAGCATCAACCCGGCCATCAGCCAGTAGGTGGCTTGCCAGCCGAAATAGCGATCCGCCAGCCACAGCGCCAGGCCGCCGGAAACCAGCATCGCCAGCCGATAGCCCAGCACCGAGATCGCTGCGCCCGTGCCCCGTTCTTCGGCTTTCAGCAGGTCGGTTTTATAGGCGTCGAACACGATATCTTGCGAGGCGGAGCAGAACGCCACCAGCACCGCCAACGCCGCCAGCCACCACAGGTGCTGCGCGGGCTGCATAAAGCCCATCGCCACAATCGCCGCCACCAGCAACAGCTGGCTGATCAGCAGCCAACCGCGCCGCCGCCCGAGAAACGGCGGGGTATAGCGGTCCATGAACGGCGACCAGAGGAATTTGAAGACGTAGGCCTGGCCCACCAGCGAGAAGATGCCGATGGTTTTCAGATCGATATTTTCGACGGTCATCCAGGCTTGCAGCGTGCCGGAGGTCAATGCCAGCGGCAGACCCGACGCGAAGCCCAGCAGCAGCAGAATGGCGGAGTTACGCTGGGTGAAGATGTTCAAATAGTGTTTCGACATGAGTTCCCTGTCTGCGCCGCCCGATCCGCCGGGCGGCACAAGGCGCGGCGATTAACGCGCGTTTTGCTTGATGAAATCGTTGACGCTGGTGTCCTGAGCCATGTCGGCGATCACGTCGCCCAGCACGGAGTTGACGGCGTCGGTGATCTTCTCGTTGGTCGCCGTGAAGGCGCCCTGCACGTTATAGGTCGAGCGGTAATTCTTCACCTGCTTGTTGCCGTTCTTCGCCTGGGCGATGATCGAGATGTCGGCTTTGGTGGTGATGTTGTAGCGCAGGTTACCTTCGGCGACGTCCGCGTACAGATTATTGACGACGATTTGCAGCGCTACCGGGCCGTCGGCGCCGATCATGTAGCCACGTGCGCCCATCTGTTTCTCCAGCACTTCCTGCAGCAGGAAACGCAGATCGCGCGATGGCGTCAGCGTGACCAACTGGCCGTCGCGGTTCACCTTGGCCAGCGCCTGGTCGGTGCGCTGATCCGCGCCGTTGATGCTGACAGTGATGCCCTGCAGGGTAGGATCCTGCTGCGGCAGAACGATTTTCGGCGTGACGTTCAGGGTGTTGCTGCTGGTCGCGCAGCCGGCCAGCAGCAGGGCGGCCAGCAAAGGAAGACAAAGTTTCTTTAACATGTTTTCTGTCTCATTCTCGATGGATTTAGCAATAATCAGAGCGGGATAGCCGACAACAAATTGCCGACATCATAGCATCGCCGCCGTGCGGTGGAAGCGCGGAAGGCGCCTGAGTGACAAATTTTTACCTGCCGTTGATAAAAACACGCTTTTTTGGCCCGCTCAATCGGATAATCCCCCAAGCGGCGGGGATGGCGCTCATCATTTGACCGCAGAAAAGAGAAATTTGTCCCGGCGATGGTCTAAACGGGGGAAAACCGGCTAATATTGAACTAGATGGGCACGGTCCTCTGCCGGTGTTGTAAGGAGATCCTATGATTCGCGAGCAAATAGAAGCAAAGTTAAGGGCGGCGTTTGAGCCCGCGTATCTGGAAGTCGTTGATGAAAGCTATCGTCATAACGTTCCGGCGGGTTCAGAAAGCCATTTCAAAGTGGTATTGGTCAGCGATCGCTTCGTCGGCGAACGTTTTTTGACGCGCCACCGCTCCATCTACGGCGTATTGTCGGAGGAGCTGGCGGACGGCGTACACGCGCTGGCGCTGCATACCTATACGCTCAAAGAGTGGGAAGGTCTGCAGGATACCGTGCCGGCCTCGCCGCCGTGTCGCGGCGCGGGCACGCTGGCCTGAGGGGGAAATTTTCAGGTATCAGTGGAACTTTGCCCTTGAATTAGGGTATTACTACTGACGAATTTTGAAACGGCCTGCGGGCCGTTTCTGTTTTTGACGACGACATGGCCGACGCGCAATGTGGCCAACGTTCGGTCTGTTTTGGCGGCCTTTTGGCGATCGAATCGGCAAAAGTGTGAGTTTTAGCGCGCCTGCGCCGCCTAGCTTTCCTCGACTCGCCACGCATGCGCCGCTATAATGTCGCGTCTTATTTTTCCGGAATGGTTTCGGGACGCTTCTGTCATCAGGGAACTCGGTTCTTATCTGTAGCCGTCCTGGTTCTTGGAACGGAGTTGACCGAGCACTGTGATTTTTTTGAGGTAACAAGATGCAAGTTTCAGTAGAAACCACTCAAGGCCTTGGGCGCCGTCTCTCTATTACTGTACCGGCTGATACTATCAAGCAGGCGGTGAAGAAAGAGCTGATCAACGCAGCGAAAAGCGTGCGTATCGACGGCTTCCGCAAAGGCAAAGTGCCGATGAACATCGTGGAACAGCGTTACGGCGCCTCTGTTCGTCAGGACGTGCTGGGCGAAGCGATGCAGCGCAGCTTCGTTGACGCGATCATCAAAGAAAAGATTAATCCGGCCGGCGCACCAAACTACGTGCCGGGCGAGTACAAAGAAGGTGAAGACTTCACTTTCGCCGTTGAGTTCGAAGTGTATCCAGAAGTTGAGCTGAAAGGCCTGGAAAACATCGAAGTTGAAAAACCCGTGGTTGAAGTGAACGACGAAGACGTCGACGCGATGCTGGATACCCTGCGCAAGCAGCAGGCAACCTGGAAAGAAACCGATCGCGCAGCGGAAGCTGAAGATCGCGTGACCGTTGACTTCACCGGTTCTATCGACGGTGAAGAGTTCGAAGGCGGCAAAGCGTCCGACTTCGTGCTGGCAATGGGCCAGGGCCGCATGATCCCAGGCTTCGAAGAAGGTCTGGTTGGTCACAAAGCGGGCGAAGAGTTCTCCATCGACGTGAACTTCCCGGAAGACTACCACGCGGAAAACCTGAAGGGCAAAGCGGCCAAATTCGCTATCGTGCTGAAGAAAGTTGAAGAGCGCGAGCTGCCGGAACTGACCGAAGAGTTCATCAAGCGTTTCGGCGTGGCGGACGGTTCCGTTGCCGGCCTGCGCACCGAAGTTCGCAAGAACATGGAGCGCGAGCTGAAAGGCGCCGTGCGTAACCGTATCAAGTCTCAGGCGATCGACGGCCTGGTGAGCGCGAACGAAATCGACGTGCCTGCTGCCCTGATCGACGGCGAAATCGACGTGCTGCGTCGTCAGGCTGCACAGCGTTTCGGCGGCAACGAGAAGCAAGCGCTGGAACTGCCACGCGAACTGTTCGAAGAGCAAGCGAAACGCCGCGTAGTGGTTGGCCTGCTGCTGGGCGAAGTGATCAGCACCAACGATCTGAAAGCTGACGAAGACCGCGTGAAGACGCTGATCGAAGAAATGGCTTCTGCCTACGAAGATCCAAGCGAAGTCATCGAGTTCTACAGCAAAAACAAAGAGCTGATGAACAACATGCGCAACGTGGCTCTGGAAGAGCAAGCGGTTGAAGCCCTGCTGGCAAAAGCGAAAGTGACTGAAAAAGCCACTACCTTCAGCGAGCTGATGAACCAGACTCAACAGGCGTAATGCCGGCGTGCCGGGCGCGATGAACGGCGCCCCCGGTTTCGCCTGGCGAACCGGCGCACGATGAAAAAGCCCGCAACCTCAGGTTGCGGGCTTTTCTTTTTGCCACGTTGCTGATTAATCTCAGGTTAAGCGGGTTAATATGCACTATATTTACCCTGTTGCCTGGGGAACTGGCTGGCATGATAACGGTCAGATTAACGGCATCGTTTTCGGCGCGCGGAGAAAATCGGCCCCTGGGCTTGAAATTGCGCCGGGATCCCCCAATCTGTAAAGAATGATTCTGGGGCTGTTTGCCAAAGTGCGCGGGATAAACTAACCGTCGGGTACGTGCGGCGCGGGTCGAATGCTTGAGCATAGTCATCATGGCCGTTCTCAAGTAGAATCGGCGTATTAGGGTGACACCCTGGCCGCCAAGGCAATTTCTATTAGGAGACGGTAATGTCATACAGTGGCGAACGAGATCAATTTGCACCGAACATGGCGCTGGTGCCGATGGTGGTAGAGCAGACTTCACGCGGGGAGCGTTCTTACGACATTTATTCCCGCCTGCTGAAAGAGCGCATCATTTTCCTGACCGGCCAGGTGGAAGATCACATGGCCAACCTGATCGTGGCGCAAATGCTGTTCCTCGAAGCGGAAAGCCCGGAAAAAGACATTTTCCTCTACATCAACTCGCCGGGCGGGGTGATCACCGCGGGCATGTCGATTTACGACACCATGAAGTTCATCAAGCCGGACGTCAGCACCATCTGTATGGGCCAGGCGTGCTCGATGGGCTCCTTCCTGCTGACCGCGGGCGCCAAAGGCAAACGTTTCTGCCTGCCGAACTCGCGCGTGATGATTCACCAGCCGCTGGGCGGCTACCAGGGCCAGGCGACGGACATCGAAATCCACGCGCGTGAAATCCTCAAGGTGAAAGCGCGCATGAACGAACTGATGGCCGAGCATACCGGCCAGCCGCTGGAGCAGATCGAGCGCGACACCGAGCGCGATCGCTTTATGACCGCGGAAGAAGCCGTGGAATACGGCCTGGTTGACGGCATTCTGACACACCGCAGCTAGAACCACGCGGCGCCGATGGACTATAGTAATCAGAGTGGGCAGGGGCTCGCTCTGTTGTAGCCCCTCGGCGTTCCCGATATGAGTTTGGGCGCACTGCCGCCGTGATTTTCCTGCGGGACAAGACTAAAGAAGAGGTTTGACTGATGACAGATAAGCGCAAAGACGGTTCAGGAAAGCTGCTGTACTGCTCTTTTTGCGGCAAAAGCCAGCATGAAGTGCGTAAGCTGATTGCCGGGCCGTCAGTGTATATCTGCGATGAATGTGTCGATCTGTGTAACGACATTATTCGCGAAGAGATTAAAGAAGTTGCCCCGCATCGTGAGCGCAGTGCGCTGCCGACGCCGCACGAGATCCGCCACCACCTGGATGACTACGTCATCGGCCAGGAGCAGGCGAAGAAAGTGCTGGCGGTTGCGGTGTACAACCACTACAAACGCCTGCGCAACGGCGATACCAGCAACGGTATCGAGTTGGGCAAGAGCAACATCTTGCTGATCGGCCCGACCGGCAGCGGCAAAACTCTGCTGGCGGAAACGCTGGCGCGCTTCCTGGACGTGCCGTTCACCATGGCCGACGCCACCACGCTGACCGAAGCCGGTTATGTGGGCGAGGACGTGGAAAATATTATCCAGAAGCTGTTGCAAAAATGCGACTATGACGTGCAGAAAGCGCAGCGCGGCATCGTTTATATCGATGAAATCGATAAGATTTCCCGTAAGTCCGACAACCCGTCGATCACGCGTGACGTCTCGGGTGAAGGCGTGCAGCAGGCGCTGCTGAAGCTGATTGAAGGCACCATCGCCGCGGTTCCGCCGCAGGGCGGGCGCAAGCATCCGCAACAGGAATTCCTGCAGGTCGATACTTCCAAGATCCTGTTTATCTGCGGCGGCGCATTCGCCGGCCTGGATAAGGTGATCGGTCAACGCGTCAACACCGGCTCCGGCATCGGCTTCGGCGCGACCGTCAAGGGCGAGTCCGAGAAGGCCACCGAAGGCGAACTGCTGCTGCAGGCCGAACCGGAAGATTTGATCAAGTTTGGTCTGATCCCTGAGTTCATCGGCCGTCTGCCGGTGGTGGCGACCCTGAGCGAGCTGAGCGAAGACGCGCTGATTCAGATCCTGAAAGAGCCGAAGAACGCCCTGACCAAGCAGTATCAGGCGCTGTTCAATCTGGAAGGCGTGGAGCTGGAGTTCCGCGACGAAGCGCTGAACGCCATCGCCAAGAAAGCCATGGCGCGCAAAACCGGCGCACGCGGCCTGCGTTCCATCGTGGAAGGCGCGCTGCTCGACACCATGTACGATCTGCCGTCGATGGACAGCGTAGACAAAGTGGTGATCGACGAGTCGGTGATCGCCGGCCAATCCAAACCGCTGCTGATTTACGGCAAGCCTGAAGCCCAGGCGTCTGGCGAATAATTAGCCAGTTAAACCAGCGCGTTATCAGCAAAATGGGGGATTTCATCCCCCATTTCTTTTTCCTGCATTCTTGCCGTTGAATGTAAGAGATTCATCCCCATATACTCATTAACCAGATTTTATGAAACGTTAGATGCTTGCGTCTCATGAGATTCCCCCTCAACCTGGCGGAAATTAAACTAAGAGAGAGCTCTATGAACCCTGAGCGTTCCGAACGCATTGAAATCCCCGTTTTGCCATTGCGCGACGTGGTGGTTTATCCGCACATGGTGATCCCGTTATTTGTTGGCCGGGAAAAATCGATTCGGTGCCTCGAAGCCGCAATGGATCACGATAAGAAGATCATGCTGGTGGCACAGAAAGAGGCCTCAACGGATGAACCTGGCATTAACGACTTGTTCTCGGTCGGCACCGTAGCGTCGATCCTGCAGATGCTGAAGCTGCCGGACGGCACGGTAAAAGTGCTGGTCGAGGGGCTGCAGCGCGCACGCATCACTACGCTGTCCGACAGCGGTGAGCATTTCGCCGCGCAGGCGGAATACCTTGAGTCGCCGGCTATCGACGAGCGCGAGCAGGAAGTGCTGGTGCGCACCGCGATCAATCAGTTTGAAGGCTATATCAAACTGAACAAAAAAATCCCGCCGGAGGTGCTGACTTCACTCAACAGCATCGACGACGCCGCGCGCCTGGCGGACACCATCGCCGCCCATATGCCGCTGAAACTCAGCGATAAGCAGTCGGTGCTCGAGATGTCCGACATCACCGAGCGTCTGGAATACCTGATGGCGATGATGGAATCGGAGATCGACCTGCTGCAGGTTGAGAAACGCATCCGTAACCGCGTCAAGAAGCAGATGGAGAAGAGCCAGCGCGAGTACTATCTGAATGAGCAGATGAAGGCGATTCAGAAAGAACTGGGCGAGATGGACGACGCGCCGGACGAGCACGAAGCGCTGAAGCGCAAGATCGATGCGGCGAAAATGCCGAAAGAGGCGCGCGAAAAAACCGAAGCGGAACTGCAAAAGCTGAAGATGATGTCGCCGATGTCGGCGGAAGCGACCGTGGTGCGCGGCTACATCGACTGGATGCTGCAGGTGCCGTGGAATGCGCGCAGCAAGGTGAAAAAAGACCTGAACAAGGCGCAGGAAGTGCTCGATACCGATCACTACGGCCTGGAGCGCGTCAAGGATCGCATCCTCGAGTACCTCGCGGTGCAGAGTCGCGTCAGCAAAATCAAGGGGCCGATCCTGTGTCTGGTGGGGCCGCCGGGCGTGGGTAAAACCTCGCTGGGGCAGTCGATCGCCAAAGCGACCGGTCGCCAGTACGTGCGCATGGCGCTGGGCGGCGTGCGTGACGAAGCGGAAATCCGTGGTCACCGTCGTACCTACATCGGTTCGATGCCGGGCAAACTGATCCAGAAGATGGCCAAGGTTGGGGTGAAGAACCCGCTGTTCCTGCTGGATGAGATCGACAAGATGTCTTCCGACATGCGCGGCGATCCGGCTTCCGCTCTGCTGGAGGTGCTGGATCCGGAACAGAACGTGGCGTTCAACGACCACTATCTGGAAGTGGATTACGATCTGTCCGACGTGATGTTCGTCGCCACCTCGAACTCGATGAACATTCCTGCGCCGCTGCTGGACCGTATGGAAGTGATCCGCCTGTCGGGTTATACCGAGGACGAGAAGCTCAACATCGCCAAACAGCACCTGCTGCCGAAGCAGCTTGAGCGCAATGCGCTGAAAAAAGGCGAACTGACGGTCGACGACAGCGCCATCATCGGCATCATTCGCTTCTACACCCGCGAAGCCGGGGTGCGTAGCCTGGAGCGTGAAATCTCCAAGCTGTGCCGTAAAGCGGTGAAAACGTTGCTGATGGACAAGAAGCGCAAGCATATCGAGATCAACGGCGACAACCTGAAGGATTACCTGGGCGTGCAGCGCGTCGATTACGGCCGTGCGGATACCGAAAACCGCGTGGGCGAAGTCACCGGGCTGGCGTGGACGGAAGTGGGCGGCGATCTGCTGACCATCGAAACCGCCTGCGTGCCGGGCAAAGGCAAGCTGACCTACACCGGTTCTCTGGGTGAAGTGATGCAGGAATCGATTCAGGCGGCGCTGACCGTGGTGCGCGCGCGCGCGGAGAAATTGGGCATCAACGCCGATTTCTACGAGAAACGCGACATCCACGTGCACGTGCCGGAAGGGGCGACGCCGAAAGACGGCCCGAGCGCCGGTATCGCGATGTGCACCGCGCTGGTCTCCTGCCTGACCGGCAACCCGGTACGCGCCGATGTGGCGATGACCGGCGAGATCACGCTGCGCGGTCAGGTGTTGCCGATCGGCGGCCTGAAAGAGAAGCTGCTGGCGGCGCATCGTGGCGGCATCAAAACCGTGCTGATCCCTTACGAGAACAAGCGCGATCTGGAAGAGATTCCGGACAATGTTATCGCCGATCTGGAGATTCATCCGGTGCAGCGAATCGATGAAGTTTTGAACATTGCGTTGCAAAACCCGGCCTTCGGCGCACTGCCGGTAGCGGCAAAATAGTGACGAATCGCAAAAACCATTGATAAAACTTATACTGGCAAGCCATTTCGGACTTGCCAGTATTTTTTTGTACCGCTAAGTTAGATCTCTGTCGGCCCGCGTTTTGTCACCCAGTCGGTGGCTTGCCAAGGTTCGATGGGATTGATATAACAGCTGCGCTGTCGCAACCGTAGGGATTTTTCGGTGCGACGATAGAATTCTAGAGGGGATGATAGAGTGAATAAGTCACAACTGATCGACAAGATTGCCGCAGGTGCTGATATTTCCAAAGCGGCAGCGGGACGTGCTTTAGACGCAGTAATCGCTTCCGTTACCGACTCCCTGAAAGCAGGGGATGACGTGGCTCTGGTAGGTTTCGGTTCCTTTACCGTGCGTGAACGTTCGGCCCGTACCGGCCGCAACCCGCAGACCGGTAAAGAGATCAAGATCGCGGCAGCCAAAGTACCTGCCTTCCGTGCAGGGAAAGCGCTGAAAGACGCTGTAAACTGATTTAGCGTCTAACCGTTTAGCGTAACAGGGTTTTGTAATAAACAATCACCTGACGCAGCGGTGCTGGTAAGGTAAGATACAAGGCGCATCGGACTGATGCGCTTTTTTTATTTTTGTCGCAGGGAACGCGCCTGCGCAAGGGTTGTTAATCCACATCACAGCGGAGTGTTGTCACACTATGATGGACAATTTACGCGCGGCTGCCAATCACGTCGTGCTCAAAATCATCCTGGCCCTGATCATCCTGTCATTCGTTCTGACCGGGGTGGGTAACTACCTGATCGGCGGCTCCGGCGATTATGCTGCGAAAGTAAATGGTCAGACGATCGAACGCGCTCAGCTGGAACAGGCTTTCCAAAGCGAGCGCAGCCGCATGCAGCAGCAGCTGGGTGACCAGTTCTCTGCGCTGGCCGGCAACGAAGGCTACATGCAGCAGATGCGCCGTCAGGTGTTGTCCCAGTTGATCGACAACATGCTGCTCGACCAGTACGCCAAAAAGCTGGGCCTGGCGGTCAGCGACGATCAGATCAAGGACGCCATCCGCAAGGCGCCTTACTTCCAGACCAACGGCCAGTTCGATAACGCCAAATATCTCGATCTGATCGGCCGCATGGGTTACACCGCCGACAACTTCGCGCAGTCGATGCGTCAGCAGTTGGTCAATCAGCAGGTGATCCAGGCCTTCGGCGAGTCCGGTTTCGTGCTGCCGTCTGAATCGCAAGCCATGGCGGCGCTGGTGCTGCAGGAGCGCGACGTGCGCCTGGCGACCATCGATTTGAAAGCGCTGCAGGCGAAACAAAGCGCCGGCGACGACGAACTGAAGGCGTATTACGATCAGAACAAGAACAGCTTCATCGCCCCGGAGCAGGTGAAGGTGAGCTATATCCCGCTGGACGCCGCGTCCATGCAGGACAAGGTGAAAGTGAGCGAAGAGGACATCAGCGCTTACTACGACCAGCACAAGAGCAGCTACGGCCAGCCTGAGCGTAAAAACTACAGCGTGATCCAGTTGAAAACCGAGGCGGAAGCCAACGCGGCGCTGGACGAGCTGAAGAAGGGCGCCGATTTCGCCACGCTGGCGAAAGAGAAATCCACCGACATCATCTCGCGCCGCACCGGCGGCGAACTGGGGTGGCTGGAGCCGGAAACCACCGCCGATGAGCTGAAGCAGGCTAACCTGACCGAGAAAGGGCAGCTGTCCGGTGTGGTGAAATCCTCTGTCGGCTTCCTGATCGTGCGTTTGAACGACATCGAACCTGAGAAACTGAAACCGCTGAGCGACGTGCATGACGCTATCGCCAAGCAGGTGCAGCAGGAGAAAGCGGTAGACGCGTATTACGCGCTGCAGCAGAAGGTGAGCGAAGCGGCGACCAGCGACAACGAATCTCTGGCCTCGGCTGAAGAAGCGGCCGGCGTGAAAGCGGCGCAAAGCGACTGGTTCACCCGTGACAACATTCCTGCCGCGCTGAACTTCAAGCCGGTAGTGCAGGCGATCTTCGACGGCTCGCTGATCGGCGAGAACGGCGCGCCGGGCAGCAACTCCGACGTGATCACCGTAGACGGCGACCGCGCCTTCGTGGTGCGCGTGAGCGGCCACAAGCCGGAAGGCATCGAACCGTTCGACCAGGTAAAAGACCGCGTGGCGGAACTGGTGAAACGCAACAAGGCGCTGCAGGCAGCGAAGCTGCAGGGCGAGAAGCTGTTGGTTGAGCTGAAGCAGGGCAAGGGCGACGAAGCGATGAAAGCCGCCGGCCTGAGCTTTGGCGCCGTGCAGAAGATGGCGCGCGCGCCGGAAGACAGCCAGCTGGTGGAGAGCGTGTTCGCGCTGCCGCACCCGCAGGACGGCAAACCGGTGTACGGCATGTCGCAGGATCGCCAGGACAACGTGGTGCTGATTGCGCTTGATGCGGTGAAGCCGGGCACGCTGCCGGAAGACGAAATGAAAACCTTCGTCGGCAAGATGGAAGAGGGCGCGACCGGCGTCTCCTTCGATTCGCTGCTGGCGAGCCTGCGTAAAGAAGCCAAGATCAAAATGGGCGCCGCTGAGCAACAGCCTCAGTAATCGCCGCATTTTTCTGCAACGCAGTGCAACAAACAAAGGCCGCTTTCGCGGCCTTTTCCATATCTGACATCCGTCGATTGCTGAATATCCGCCGCCGCGGCAAGGTAGCCGTGCTGTCACACACAAGGAGGATACAGCATGCAATATTCAGAGAAAAAAGCGTTTTTCGGTTACCGTCGTCACGTTAACGCCGCGCTGACCGCGCTGTTGTTATGCCTGGCCGGGCCGGCCGCCGCGGTGGAAAAAAACGAGGCGCCCATGCTCTCAACACCGGCGAGCAATGGCGGACAATCGGTGATGACCAAGGCAACCGAAGAGGCGGCGGTCAGCATCAATCAGGCCACCGCCGAACAGCTGGCCGCCGCCTTGAGCGGCGTCGGTCTGAAGAAGGCGGAAGGCATCGTGCGCTATCGCGAACAGAACGGGCCGTTCACCCAGGTTGAGCAGTTGCAGGAGGTGCCGGGCATCGGGCCGGCGCTGTTTGAGAAGAACCGCACCCGGCTGAAAATGTGATCCCGGTCGCGGCTGCGTGGCAAAATGCCGCTGAGGCCGTGACTCCTCTGCTACATTTTACAGGTCTTACCAGTTTGGCGCGTTGACCAAACGGGCGAGGGAGCCAGCGTGGCTCCCTCTTTCTGTAATCACCAGGCAGGAGCGATCGTTCCCTATGCAAACCTTTATCAAAGTTCGCGGTTATCACCTTGATGTTTACCAGCACGTTAACAACGCCCGCTATCTGGAGTTTCTGGAAGAGGCGCGTTGGGAGTGGTTGGAGAACGAAGCCGGGTTCCGCTGGATGACGGAAAACAACATCGCTTTCATCGTGGTGAACATCAATATCAATTACCGCAGCCCGGCGGTATTGGGGGATAAACTGCGTATCGACAGCCAGATGGTGCAGCTCAACGGCAAGAGCGGGGTGCTGAGCCAAAAGGTGACGCAGGATCCGGCGGGGACGCCGGTGGCAGACGCGCTGCTGACTTTCGTGTGCGTCGATCTGAAAACGCAGCGGGCGCTGCCGATCGAAGGCGAATTGCGCGAGCACCTGGAGGCGCTCACGCTGAAGGATAATCCGCAGTAAGCTCACGGGCGGCAGAGGTTGCCGCCGTCACTGCCCTCAGGCCAGGCCGGCTTTCTGTTTCAACGCCGCCATCACTTCTGCCTGGTCGGCCCGGTACTGCGTCAGGCCATTGGCGCGCAGGTTGCAGGCGGCGCACTCGCCGCAGCCGTCACCCTTGATGCCGTTGTAGCAGGTCAGCGTATCCTGGCGTACGCGATCCAGCTGGTGGTAATAATCCGCCAGCGCCCAGGTCTCGGCCTTGTTCAGCCACATCAGCGGCGTTTCGAAGCGGATATCGCGGGCGATACCCAGCGTCACCGCCCTGTTCAGCGCTTTAACGAACTCGTCGCGGCAATCCGGGTAGCCGGAGAAATCGGTTTCACACACGCCGGTGATCACCGCTTCCGCTTCGACCTGGTAGGCGTAGATCGCCGCCAGCGTCAGGAACAGGATGTTGCGGCCCGGCACGAAGGTGCTCGGCAGCGCATTTTTCTGGTTGGGATCGTAGGCGGGAACCGGAATATTGTCGCGCGTCAGGCTGCTGACGGCCAGCTCATTGAGCAGCGTCACGTCCAGCACCTTGTGCGCCTTGGCGCCGAGGGCTACCGACAGCGCTTGAGCCACTTCAATCTCGGCGCGATGGCGCTGGCCGTAATCGAACGTGACGCAGTGAACTTCGTCATACTGTTGCAATGCCTGGATCAAGCAGGTCGTGGAGTCTTGTCCACCGCTGAAAACGACAACCGCGCGCTTCATAAAATCACCTTTTTGGGCTTTGGCCTCTCCCGATACACATTCGGGCGGCAGGATAAAAATTGCGTTGCGGCGACAATAGTAGCAGAAAGGGCCGCCAGGCGCAGGGCGGTTCGGCTCAGGCCGGTGCGTCATCCACCGGCGGCGGCAGCCACGCCTGGCAAAAATCGAACCAGCCGTGCGCGGTCAGCGTCACGCCATGCATGCGCGGCGGTGCGCTGATCTGATACTGGTAGTGAAACAGCGGCGTGATGATGGCAGCGGCCATCAGCCGTTGATAATAGGCCTGCAGTTGTTCGAAGCGCGGTTGCTGCGCCTGCAGCTGCTGGATCTGCCGCAGCATATCCTGTTGCTGCTGCCAGCGGCTTTCCGTGAGGATGCCGCGCCACAGCGTATCCTGCCGCAGCCAACTCTCCAGCGTCGCCTCCGGCGCTTCGCCGATCAGGTTGTCCGCCAGCAGCAGATCGGCCTGGGCGATCTGTTCCTCGCTTTGCCAGCGCTTGCCGGCGTAGTAGCGCACTTCCAGCTCGCAGCCGTGCTGCGCGAGCAACCGCTGTAGCGCGGCCGTCACCGTTTCCAGCTCGACCGGCGGCCGATACAGCAGCGTCAGCCGGGCGGGCAGGGCGACGTCCTCTTCGACCTGTTGGTGCGGGATGCGCCAGCCGGGCAGCATTTCATGGCTGGGGGTGATCACGCTGTTGGGGATCGGCAGATGGTTCAGCAGGCCGGACTGCTGGATCAGCATCAGCAGCTTTTGCCCCTGGGCTTCGCTCAGCACGCCGTGGCGCAGGTTCAGCGCCAAATAGCACCAGCCCAAGCTCATGCTGCGCTGCACTGGCCGGGCCTGCGCCAAATCGTCTTGCTGGCCTATGGTGATGCGTACCGGATGCTGGCAGCTGGCGTCGGCGCCGGCGGTAGGTAAATCGGGGGTGATCCAGTATTCGATGGTGTCCAGATACGGATGCTGCAGATGATAACCGGCGTGCTGTTCCAGCCGCACCAGCTGCGGCTCATTCAGTGTCAGCTTGAACGGGCCGGCGCCGATGGCCGGCAGCTCCGGGTGCGTCATCAGGCAGGGCAGCTCCGCCAGCCGGTGGGCCAGCCAGTAGTCCGGCAAGTGCAGATCGAACTGAATGCACAGCGGATGCGGCAGGCTGATGCGCGCGACGTTAGTCAGGCTCGGTTGGCTGCGCGGATGGCGCTGCAGTTTTTCCAGCGTTTGCAGCAGCTGGTGGCCGGTCAACAGTTCGCCGTTGTGCCAGCGTAGCTGGCTGCGCAGAAAGAAGCGCCAGCGCAGGCCGCGATCGCTAATCTGCCAATGGTGCGCCAGATCGGGTTGCGGTTCCGGGTTACCGGTCATCAGGCGCGTCAGTCCGGCGTGCAGGGTCGACACCAGATGTTGTTCGGCGCGGCCGGTCAGCGTGAGCGGGTCGAGCGCCTCCAGCGTGCGGTAATAGGGAATGCGCAGCGTCGGGCTGCCGGCCTGCCATTGTCCGCCGAGGTGCGGGCTGAGCAGATCCTGCAGGTGCTGCGGATCGAGCTGCGCCATCTCCAGCGCCCCCTGATGATTGCCCTGTTGCAACAGCTGCTGCAACAGCTGTGCGCGCAGTTCATCCGGGGTTTTCAGGCAGTGCAGGCTGGCGCGTTTGCCGCGGCCGGGCTGCGAATGCCAGCTCAGCCAGCCTTGATCCTGCAGCTGTTGCACCAACGTGCGGGCATGGCGTTCGCTGCAGTAGAACATCGCCGCCAGCTCGCCGATGGTCACGGCGACCGGCGCGCTGCCGAGCTGATGGTACAGGCGTTGATATTGGCTGAGACGGTGAACCAGGCGCATGGGCAGAAATCCGGAACAGTTTTCTCAAATTGTTCACTATTACTTCCGCAAATGCCATCCCATACTGCAGTGATTGTAATCGCGTTCACATTCAAGAGGTCTTTATGTATCGCCTGGCAGCTTTCGATATGGACGGCACGCTGTTGATGCCGGATCACCGGGTTGGTCCGGAAACGCTGGCGGTGCTGAACCAGCTGGTGGAGCGGGAGATGGTGGTGACGTTCGCCACCGGGCGGCACTACCTCGATGCGCAACCGATCATGGCGCAACTGGGGCTGCACGGTTACCTGATCACCGGCAACGGCACGCGGGTATATGACAACCGCGGCCAACAGCTGCACGCCACCGACCTGCCGGCGGAGATTGCCGAAGAGGTGCTGCATCATCATTGGCGCACCCGCGCCAGCATGCATGTATTCCGCGACGAAGGTTGGCTGACCGAGTTTCCCGTGCCGGAAGAGATGCTGCGGGCGCACCACCTGAGCGGCTTTCGTTTTCAACTGGCCGATGTGCGCCGTCTGCCGGCGTTCGGCAACAGCAAGGTGTGCTTTGTCGCGCCGCATGAAGAGTTGCTGGCGTTGCAGGTGCAGCTGCGGGCGCAGTTGGGCGACGAGGCAGACCTGTGCTTTTCCGCCTACGACTGTCTGGAGGTGCTGCCGCTCGGTTGCAACAAAGGCACGGCGCTGGAGCGGCTGAGCCGTCATCTGGGGCTGACGATGGCCGACTGCATGGCGTTCGGCGACGCGATGAACGACAAAGAGATGCTGGGAGCGGTGGGGCACGGCGTGGTGATGGGCAACGCCCTGCCGCAGCTGAAATCCCTGCTGCCGCAGCTACCGGTTATCGGCCATTGCCAACAACAGGCGGTGGCCCACTATTTACAACATTGGCTGCGTTCACCTTGCCTCACCTATTCCCCCGAAGAATGAGGTTCTCCTTACAGCCGGCCGGGTATGACTACCCGGCTTTTTTTTACCCGAAGCCTGGCGTTACAAATCCGCCAGCTGCGCGAGATACGGCTGCAGATCGCCGATGTTGTTGCTGACCCATTCCGGGTTGTAATAGGTATCCAGATAACGCTCGCCGCTGTCGCACAGCAGGGTGACGATCGCCCCTTGCTCGCCGTTTTCCCGCATCTGCTTCGCCAACTGCAGCGCACCCCAAACGTTGGTGCCGGTAGAGGCGCCAACCTTGCGGCCCAGCACGCCTTCCAGCCAGTGAATGGTGGCGACGCTGGCGGCATCCGGCACGCGCAGCATGTTGTCGACCACCGCCGGGATGAACGACGGCTCGGCGCGCGGGCGGCCGATGCCTTCGATACGGCTGCCGCAGCTGCCGATCAGAGTGCGATCGCCATGGTGGAAGCAGTCATAGAACACCGAGTTTTCCGGATCGACCACCGTCAATTGGGTGTCGTGCCCCTGATAGCGGATATAGCGCCCCAGCGTGGCGGAGGTGCCGCCGGTGCCGGCGCTCATCACGATGTGTTTCGGCACCGGGAAGGGTTCGCGCGCCATCTGGCGGAAGATGCTGTCGGCGATGTTGTTGTTGCCGCGCCAGTCGGTGGCGCGCTCGGCGTAGGTGAACTGATCCATATAGTGGCCGTTCAGCTCTTTCGCCAGCTGTTCGGAGGCGGCGTAGATCTGGGCGGCGTGATCGACGAAGTGACAGCGGCCGCCATAGAAGGCGATCTGCTCCACCTTGCGGCGCGCGGTGCAGGACGGCATCACCGCGATGAACGGCAGGCCGATCAGACGGGCGAAGTAGGCTTCGGACACCGCGGTGCTGCCCGAAGAGGCCTCGATGATGGTGGTGTTCTCGGTGATCCAGCCGTTGCACAGGCCATAAAGGAACAGCGAGCGCGCCAGGCGGTGTTTCAGGCTGCCGGTCGGGTGGGTGCTCTCATCTTTCAGGTACAGGCAGATGCCGGGAAACGCCGGCAGGTTCAGGCGAATCAGATGCGTATCGGCGGAGCGCTGAAAATCCGCTTCTATTTCACCGATAGCATATTTTACCCAAGAGTTTGTCATGATTTGGCCTCAGAATAGGGGGCTGGTTTATGGCGTAGCATAGCCTGTCGGCGGGAAAAAAGGATTGCCATTTTCCCTGTTTAATCGCCTAATGAGAGAAAATTTTTCTCCTGGTGGCCGCTATGTTAGATAAAACAGACCGTAAGCTGCTGTGCATGCTGCAGCAAGATTGCACCCAGTCGCTGCAGGCGCTGGCCGATGCGGTCAATTTGACCTCGACGCCGTGCTGGAAACGGCTGAAGCGCCTGGAGGACGAGGGCTATATTCGCGGCCGAGTGGCCTTGCTGGATAATGAAAAGCTCGGCCTGGGGTTGACGGCGTTCGTGCTGATCAAGACCCAGCAGCACAGCAGCGAGTGGTATCAGGCGTTTGTGCAGTTGACCAGCCAAATGCCCGAGGTGCTGGCGTTCTACCGGATGGCGGGGGAGTACGACTACCTGATGCAGGTCGAAGTGGCGGACATGAAAAGCTACGACGGCTTTTATAAGCGCCTGGTGAACGGCGTACCGGGCCTTATTGACGTCACCTCGAGCTTTGCCATGGAAAAAATCAAATACACCACCGCGCTGCCGGTGCCGGAGTGAAAAGTTCACCGGACGGGCGGCTCAACGATGGTATCCTGCTCTGCTGAAGCAGAAAAAGAGACAAATCCCATAAAATCCTGGAATCAAACTGCGTGAGATTATTTGCACAAATCGGCTGGTACTTCCGCCGGGAGTGGCGCCGCTACCTCGGGGCGGTGGTGCTGCTGATCGTCATCGCCATCCTGCAACTGTTGCCGCCTAAGCTGGTCGGTATCATCGTGGACGGCGTCACCGAAAAACAGATGTCCACCGGCGTGCTGATGGCCTGGCTCGGGCTAATGATCGGCACCGCGATCGTCGTTTACCTGCTGCGCTATGTGTGGCGGGTATTGCTGTTCGGCGCCTCCTACCAGCTGGCGGTCGAACTGCGCGAAAACTTTTACCACCAGCTCAGCCGACAAAACCCGGCGTTCTACCTGCGCCACCGCACCGGCGACCTGATGGCGCGCGCCACCAACGATGTGGATCGCGTGGTGTTCGCCGCCGGTGAAGGCGTGCTGACGTTGGTGGATTCGCTGGTGATGGGGGTGGTGGTGCTGGTGGTAATGAGCACCCAAATCAGCTGGCAGCTGACGGTGTTGGCGTTAATCCCGATGCCGCTGATGGCGATCGCCATCAAATATTACGGCGACCAGCTGCACCAGCGCTTTAAATCGGCGCAGGCGGCGTTTTCCAGCCTGAACGATCAGGCGCAGGAAAGCATGACCAGCATACGCATGATCAAGGCCTTTGGGCTGGAAGATCACCAATCGAACCGCTTCGCCGATGTCGCGGCGCAGACCGGGGCCAAGAACATGCACGTGGCGCGTGTGGATGCGCGCTTCGATCCGACCATTTATATCGCCATCGGCGCGTCTAACCTGTTGGCCATCGGCGGCGGCAGCTGGATGGTGGTGAACGGTTCACTGACGCTCGGGCAACTGACCAGCTTTGTGATGTACCTCGGCCTGATGATCTGGCCGATGCTGGCGCTGGCCTGGATGTTCAATATCGTCGAGCGCGGCAGCGCGGCCTACAGCCGCATCCGCAGCCTGCTCGATGAGGCGCCGGCGGTGCAGGATGGCCCGCAGGCGTTGCCGGCCGGGCGCGGCGTGCTGGACGTGGATATTCGCGCGTTCCACTACCCGGACAACCCACATCCGGCGCTGCATGACGTGGCGCTGACGTTGAAGCCGGGGCAGATGCTGGGGCTGTGCGGGCCGACCGGGGCCGGTAAGTCGACATTACTGTCGCTGATCCAGCGCCAGTTCGACGTCGACCAAGGGCAGATCCGCTATCACGGCCTGCCGTTGCCGCAGGTCAAACTCGACGACTGGCGTTCGCGGCTGTCGGTGGTGAGCCAAACGCCGTTCCTGTTCTCCGATACCGTGGCGAACAACATCGCGCTGGGCCATCCGGGGGCGACGCAGGCGCAGATCGAACAGGCGGCGCGGTTGGCCAGCGTCCATGAGGACATTCTGCGGCTGCCGCAGGGCTATGACACCGAGGTGGGCGAACGCGGCGTGATGCTGTCGGGCGGGCAGAAACAGCGCATCTCTATTGCACGAGCGCTGCTGCTGGATGCGGAAATCCTGATCCTCGACGATGCGCTGTCGGCGGTGGATGGCCGTACCGAACACCAGATCCTGCACAACCTGCGCAGCTGGGGGCAAGATCGCACGGTGATCATCAGCGCGCACCGGCTGTCGGCATTGACCGAAGCCAGCGAGATCCTGGTGATGCAGCACGGCGGCGTGGCGCAGCGCGGCGATCCGGCGGCGTTGGCGGCGCAGCCGGGCTGGTATCGCGATATGTACCGTTATCAGCAGTTGGAAGCGGCGCTGGACGAAGCGCCGGAAAACGGCGAGGAGGCGTTGGCCGATGAATAAAGTGCAAAAGCTGTGGCCGACGCTGAAGCGGCTGCTGGCCTACGGCTCGCCGTACCGCAAACCGCTGGGGCTGGCGGTGCTGATGCTGTGGATCGCGGCGGCGGCGGAAGTCGCCGGGCCGATCCTGGTGAGCTATTTTATCGATAATTACGTCGCCAAAGGGCAACTGCCGCTGATGATCGTCGGCGGGCTGGCGGCGGCCTACATTCTGCTGGAGCTGCTGGCGGCGGCGCTGCACTACTTCCAGGCGCTGCTGTTCAACCAGGCGGCGGTGGGGGTGGTGCAGCGGCTGCGCACCGACGTGATGGACGCCGCGCTGCGCCAGCCGCTCAGCGCCTTCGACACGCAACCGGTCGGGCAATTGATCTCGCGCGTTACCAACGACACCGAAGTGATCAAGGATCTGTACGTGATGGTGGTCTCCACGGTGCTGAAAAGCGCCGCGCTGATCGGCGCCATGCTGGTGGCGATGTTCAGCCTCGACTGGCGCATGGCGCTGGTGGCCATCTGCATCTTCCCGGCGGTGTTCGTGGTGATGGGCATTTATCAATATTACAGCACGCCGATCGTGCGCCGGGTGCGCAGTTATCTGGCGGACATCAACGACGGTTTCAACGAAGTGATCAACGGCATGGGCGTGATCCAGCAATTCCGCCAGCAGGTGCGCTTCGGCGAGCGCATGAGCGCCGCCAGCCAGTCGCACTATCTCGCGCGCATGCAGACCCTGCGGCTCGACGGTTTCCTGCTGCGGCCGCTGCTCAGCCTGTTTTCGGCGCTGGTGCTGTGCGGTTTGCTGATGTTGTTCGGCTTCAGCGGCGAAGGCGTGATTGGCGTCGGCGTGCTCTATGCCTTCATCAACTACCTGGGGCGTTTGAACGAACCGTTGATCGAGCTGACGTCACAACAGTCGATCCTGCAGCAGGCGGTGGTGGCCGGCGAACGTATTTTCGAACTGATGGATCGCAGCCAGCAGAGCTACGGCGCCGACGATAGTCCATTGGCCGGCGGCCGTATCGACATCACCGATCTGAGCTTCGCTTACCGCGCGGATAAAAAGGTGCTGCAGCATATTTCGCTGTCGGTGCCGTCGCGCGGCTTCGTGGCGCTGGTCGGGCACACCGGCAGCGGCAAGAGCACCTTGGCTAACCTGCTGATGGGTTATTACCCGGTCAGCGAGGGGGAAGTGCGTCTCGATGGCCGCCCGATCTCCAGCTTGTCGCACCGCACGCTGCGCCAGGGCGTAGCGATGGTGCAGCAGGATCCGGTGGTGATCGCCGATTCGGTGCTGGCCAACGTCACATTGGGGCGCAATATCGAGGAAGACGCCGTTTGGCGGGCGCTGGAAACGGTGCAGCTGGCGGATCTGGTGCGCGGCTTCCCGCAGGGTATCCACACCCGCCTGGGAGAGCAGGGCAATAACCTGTCGGTCGGGCAGAAACAGCTGCTGGCGATGGCGCGGGTCTTGGTGCAGGCGCCGCAAATCCTGATCCTCGACGAGGCGACCGCCAATATCGACTCGGGCACCGAACAGGCTATCCAGCGCGCGCTGCGTGCGATCCGCGAGCACACCACGCTGGTGGTGATCGCCCACCGGCTGTCGACCATCGTCGATGCCGATTCCATTTTGGTGCTGCATCGCGGCCAGGCGGTGGAGCAGGGCAACCATCAGCAGCTGCTGGCGCAGCAGGGGCGTTACTACCAGATGTACCAGCTGCAGTTGGCGGGCGAACAACTGGCGGAAGCGGTGCGCGAGGAGAGCCAACCCGCCTGAACATGGGCCGCGCTCGCGGCCCTTCTTTCTTTCCAACGCACCATAAGCAGGCAAACCATCTGGGCCACGCCCCCTTTCTGCACTTTTTCGACGCGATGTGCACCAAATCGGTGCGCATTATTTAACCTATCCAAGGTATTGGTGCCGTGCTGCCTCGCGGCTGCGCCCGCGTGCCCGCTAATCCGCTGAATCGCCCTGCAAAATTAAATTTGGCACAGCCCTTGCTACATATGACGCGTACCAGGGGTGAGTTTGGGCTTAATTCGTGGAGGGGCAATATGAAGCTGGTGACCGTGGTAATCAAACCGTTCAAGCTGGAGGACGTGCGCGAGGCCTTGTCCTCCGTGGGCATTCAGGGGTTGACCGTAACCGAAGTGAAGGGCTTTGGCCGCCAGAAGGGGCACGCCGAGCTGTATCGCGGCGCCGAATATAACGTCAACTTCCTGCCCAAGGTCAAAATCGATATCGCCATCGCCGACGATCAGTTGGATGAAGTGGTTGAGGTGATTAGCAAAGCCGCCTACACCGGCAAAATCGGCGACGGCAAAATTTTCGTTGCCGAATTGCAACGCGTGATCCGCATTCGCACCGGCGAAACCGACGAATCGGCACTGTAACCGCGAACTCAGTTAAGTGATGGGGATGATTGATAATGAAAAGACTGTTATCCATGTTGGGCCTGAGTTCGGTAACCCTGGTTCCTTCTTTGGCCCTGGCCGCCCCGGCGGTCGCCGATAAGGCCGACAACGCCTTTATGATGATCTGCACCGCGTTGGTGCTGTTCATGACGCTGCCGGGCATCGCGCTGTTTTACGGCGGTCTGCTGCGCGGTAAAAACGTGCTGTCGATGCTGACGCAGGTCACCGTCACCTTCGCGTTGGTCTGCGTGCTGTGGGTGCTGTATGGCTACAGCCTGGCGTTCAGCGAAGGCAATGCGGTGTTCGGCGGATTCGAGACGGCGATGCTGAAAGGCATCGGCATCGACAGCGTCACCGGCAGCATCAGCCAGATGATCCACGTCGCTTTCCAGGCCTCCTTCGCCTGTATCACCGTGGCGTTGGTGGTGGGCGGCTTCGCCGAACGCATTCGTTTCTCGGCGGTGCTGATCTTCGCGATCCTGTGGTTCACGCTGTCTTATCTGCCGATCGCGCACATGGTGTGGGGCGGAGGCTACCTGGCCGCCGACGGCGCATTGGACTTCGCCGGCGGCACCGTGGTGCACATCAACGCCGCCAGCGCCGGGTTGATCGGCGCCTACCTGATTGGCAAACGCGCCGGCTTCGGTAAAGAGGCCTTCAAACCGCACAACCTGCCGATGGTGTTTACCGGGGCGTCCATCCTGTATATCGGCTGGTTCGGCTTCAATGCCGGTTCCGCCAGTGCGGCCAACGGCATTGCGGCCTTGGCATTCCTCAATACCGTGGTTGCCACTGCGGGCGCCATTCTCTCCTGGACCTTCGCCGAGTGGATGCTGCGCGGCAAGCCTTCATTGCTGGGCGCCTGCTCCGGCATGATCGCCGGGCTGGTTGCAGTGACGCCGGCGGCGGGCACCGTGGGGGTGGGCGGGGCGTTGATCATCGGCCTGGTGGGCGGCGTCGCTGGCCTGTGGGGCGTCGTGACGCTGAAAAAATGGCTGAAAGTGGACGACACCTGTGACGTGTTTGGTGTGCACGGGGTGTGCGGCATCGTCGGCTGCCTGTTGACCGGGGTGTTCACCGCCTCTTCACTGGGCGGCACCGGTTACGCCGAAGGGGTGACGATGGGCCATCAGGTCTGGATCCAACTGGTGAGCGTGCTGATCACGCTGGTGTGGTCGAGCGTCGCCGCCTTTATCGCCTTCAAGATCGCGGGCGCCATGGTTGGATTGAGAGTGCCGGAGGAGCAGGAACGCGAGGGGCTGGACGTCAACAGCCACGGCGAGAGCGCCTACAACCAGTAAGGCTCAAAGCAGGGCAGTGCGCTAAAGACTAAAATAATGATGAAGCCAAAAGGGGCGATGGAAACATCGCCCCTTTCTTTATGCTGCGGATCAGGCGTCGCGTTGGCGAATCACCCCTTCCTGCACGGTGGTGGCGACCAGTACGCCGTCGCGGGTATAAATCTGGCCGCGCACAAAGCCCCGTGCGCCGGAGGCGGAGGAGCTCTCCACCGCGTACAGCAGCCAGTCATCCATGCGGAACGGGCGGTGGAACCACATTGAGTGGTCAATGGTGGCCACCTGCATGCCCGGCTCGAGGAAACCGACGCCGTGCGGCTGCAGCGCCGTCGGCAGGAAATTAAAGTCCGACGCGTAGCCCAGCAGATATTGGTGGATGCGCTGATCGTCCGGCATGCTGCCGTTGGCGCGGAACCACACATAGCGATGCGGTTCTTCCACGCTGCCTTTCAGCGGGTTATGGAATTTCACCGGGCGCATTTCGATCGGCTTCTGGCCGATAAATTTTTCGCGCACTTTTTCCGGCAGCATATGCGCCAGCTTCTGGGCGATCTCTGATTCAGACAGCAGCCCTTCCGGCGGCGGCACGTCCGGCATCAGGTTCTGATGCTCGAAACCCGTTTCCGGACTTTGGAAGGAGGCGGTCATATAGAAGATAGGTTTGCCGTGCTGGATGGCGCTGACGCGGCGCGCGCTGAAGCTGTTGCCGTCGCGCAGGGTTTCCACGTCGTAAACGATAGGTTTGCTGCTGTCGCCCGGGCGCAGGAAGTAGCTGTGGAACGAATGCACGCTGCGCTCGTCCGGCACCGTCTGTTTGGCGGCGTACAACGCCTGGCCGACCACCTGCCCGCCGAACACCTGGCGCAGCCCCAGATCTTCACTCTGACCGCGGAACAATCCTTCTTCGATTTTCTCCAGATCCAGCAGATCGAGGAGGTTTTGCAATGCCTGGCTCATAAAGTTGTTACCTTTCTAATAATCATTTTGCGCAGTGTGCGGAATATCACGGCGCGGCGTCAACATTTTGCGTTAAGGGCCGATGAGAATGCTCTTAATCATGGACGCCGTGGGCTGTTTAAGTGATTAATAGGCGGGGTAAAGTGGATTTATCAGTGTTTTGTGCTAGGTTTAATAGGTGAGGTGGTGAAAGCCACCAACATGTTGATAATAAAAAAGGAGACCGATCCATGAAACTCTGGCAAATCGTAGGCGGTGCCGCGGCACTGACGATCACGCTGGCAGGATGCGCGCAAAAGAGTGCCGATGTGCCTACACAGGCGGCCGGTAACCCGGCGGCTGCGCAAACGCAGATTCAGGGCCCGGCGGTGACAGGTTCGGTTAATATACGTCAGCGCATTGCGCTGCCGCCGGACGCCGTACTGACGGTCACCCTCTCTGACGCTTCGCTGGCAGATGCGCCGTCCAAAGTGATTGCACAGCGCGCGGTACGTACTGAAGGGCAGCAGGCGCCATTCAGCTTTACGCTGCCGTACAACCCGTCCGACATCCAACCGAATGCGCGCATCATTCTGAGCGCGGCGGTGACGGTCAACGGGCGCCTGATGTTCATTACCGACACCATCCAGGAAGTGGTTAACCGCAACGGCACCCGCGCCGATCTGCTGCTGGTTCCGGTTCAGGGTGTGCCGATTCAGGCTGCGCCAACCGCCATGCAGTAAACTTACTGCGGTACAGCAAGATGAAATCAACAGCCTTTGCGCTTCGGCCAAAGGCTGTTTTGTTTTACCAGCGCCAGCCGTAGCGTTCGAAATCGACCGTGCTGTGCGGGCCGAAAATTATCCCCTCCGCCAGCAGTGCCTGCCGTTGCCGTTGAAAATCCTCCCCCTGCTGCGAGATCTGTCCGTGCCGGTTGATCACCCGGTGCCAGGGCAGCGTGCTGCCTTCGGGCAAACGCCGCAGCACGCCGCCAACCTGACGCGCGGCGCGCGGCGAGCCGGCCAGCCGGGCGACTTCACCGTAAGTGGTGACTTTGCCGAACGGGATGGCGGCCACGATATGGAAAACCCGCTGGCTGAAAGAGGCGTCTTCTGGTTGCATATTGCTGTTCCTGCACGAGTCAAAACCCAGGCGAAGAGTGTGCCACAGCGCAGGTGGGTAAGAAAACAGCGGTTGGCCCCGGTTGGCTTGCTATTTGGTGGGGCATCGCCGATAATGCCCACCGCTTCAGAGTACAGAAGCCGTCAATGGGGGCCCTGTTGGTTCTCCCGCAACACTAACTTGTGAACTCGGTCAGGTCCGGAAGGAAGCAGCCGCAGCAGGTGACGTGTGTGCCGGGATGTAGCTGGCAGGGTCCCCACCCATTTGGGCTTCGCCAATCCGCGCTTTTGTCACCTCTCTTCCACGTATCTATTATCCATTTCTGTCATCAGGCAGAGCGACACGCATTTCTTTTCTTCCCGCCCTCAATTCTTTTGGATAATGAATTAGCGGTGCTGGGGGCAGGCATAGTGAGGCGGGCGATGAGGTAACCTGTCTCGATAAAAAAAGAAAATTGTTTCCGGAAATATTATTATCGAAAGAGGGAACGTAAATGAAGTTTTACTGTCAATAGGAAAAGTACGTATTTAACTTGAACATTGAGGCCGATAAAAGCATCGGCTCAACGCGTTGGGGGGCTGATTATCTGACATATTTCCAAACGGAGGTGGGGATTTTGTCATACAGTTTGTTCATGGTGAGCTCTGCCAGACGGTGATCGGCCGCTGAGTAAAACAGCTCCAGTTCATCATCGGAAAGCTCGTACTTATTTTTCTCAATAACACGTTCGAGAGTATCAATCGTGGTGCATTTACGTAAACGCATCAGATAGTCGGTTTTAGTCATGGTGGCCTTTAGTTTAATAACCGTAAAATAGCTTGGGAATAATTATCCCCTAAGTTTTCATTGTCGTACAGATGTCCTCTCCTGAGAACATTCTGAATAATCTCGCCTTGGTTTTTTGCCAGCGGCGCAGGTCGGAATCATTGATACCATAGCTGCTGAACAGCGTATAGGTATCGTCGAGATATTCTTCGACTAACTCCGACAGGTCAGATTCGTCCATGTATTTAATTTTATAACTCATCACAAACGAAGCGATATGTTCGATCAACTCATTAAGCTGCAGGTTGACGGAGGACGTCGGATCGTTGACCCACCCATGATGACTGTCTCCCAGGGTAGCGATACCTTCATCATACAAATTTTCGCACAAGAATTTGAGCTGAGCAATGTCGTGCCGCTTAGGCGAATACTCATCCATATCATCCCCTCCGTAAGTCTTAATTGCGGTGTGATAACACTATGTGAGTAAGCTGATTTACATCATGAACGGAGGCAGCTTAACGGTGGTTAAATAAACTTCCCGTAAAATGAATATAAATCATTTTTTCGCGTTTGGCCTGTAGTTATTACGTAAACTTACAATTCATCCGCAGTTGATGGGCGTGAGTTATCAATGATGTCGAAGATTAAACCCCGTGACGTCACTTGAAACCGGACGCTGTCGTTGATGATATCTTCGCTGTTGATATCCAGGCAGGCATTAAAAATGCCCCACTTATAACGATAACTCATTGAATAATCGCCGCCACCTTGCTGCACTATATCAAGTATTTCTAATGAATCTTCGGCATAGCGTGCGCTTTCAGAATAAAAGCTGAGTCCGCTGGTCAGCGCCGGCACTAACTCCGCGCTATTGTCATTAATCACTTTCTTTAATTTTTTAACAGAAAGTGCGTTGACTTCCAGGTTACAGGCAAGGGTAACAAGCATTAATCTCGGCCAACAACAATGTTATCTGCTTATCTTACTCCTTTTCCACCCTCGTCGGTAAATTTTTCGATTTACCGCTGTTCTTTACCTTACGCCAACATTCCAACCGAATGGAAATAGCCCTGAGTTTTGTAAGGGGGACAGGGGAAGATCCGCTGTGCGAGGGATTGTTACGTTCCGTTGCATTATTGTCGCGCCATAGCTTGAGATACGGTAGTTGTTGTGATGTTATATTATAACCACTAACCCGTCATTTTGGTCACCACATTGATTCCCACTTCGCAACATGGCGCCGCGTCGTCACTGAATTCGTTGTTCACCACCTCCGCTGCCGCGCGTTGTGCGGGTGCCGCTGTGCTGCTGGCTCTGCTGTGGCTCGGCATCTTTTGGGCGGTATCGCTGCCATGATCACCCTGCGTCAGTTGGTGCTGGGCTATGGCACCACGCCGCTTTTTCCGCCGCTGAGCGGGCAGTTTACCGCCGGCTCGTTGACCGCGGTGGTGGGCGTCAATGGGGCCGGAAAATCGACATTGCTGAAAACGCTCGCCGGTTTGCTGCCGCCGATGAGCGGCAGCCTGAATTTTAGCGGCGGAAAGCCGCCGCGCAGAGCTTATTTGCCGCAGCAGGCGGAATTGGATCGGCAATTCCCGATCGCGGTGAGCGATCTGGTGGCGATGGGCTGTTGGCCGCAAAGCGGCATGTTCGGAGGCATGAACAAGCGTGCGGCGAGCCAGGTCAATGAGGCGTTGGCGAGCGTTGGCATGAGCGCGCTGGTGCGCAACCCGGTGGGCGAGCTGTCCGGCGGTCAGCTGCAGCGGGTGTTGTTTGCGCGCCTGCTGGTCCAACAAGCGCCGCTGATTTTGCTGGATGAACCTTTCACCGGTATCGACAGCGCCACCACGCAGATCCTGCTGCAGGCGATCGCGCAACTGCACCGGCAGGGGAAAACGGTGATTGCCGTGCTGCACGATATGTCGATGGTCGCCGAGCATTTTCCGCAGGCGCTGTTGCTGACGCCGCAGGCTTGCCACTGGGGCGCGGCCGAGCAAGTGCTGGAGCAGGTGCCGAGGCATCACGCCGCCGAACGGCTGCCGGATCTGCGGGCGGTGGCGCCATGATGCTGTTGCATGGGCTTATCGATCCTTTTCTCTCTTTCGGTTTTATGCGTCGCGCGCTGATGGCTTGCCTGGCGTTGTCGCTCAGCGCCGCCCCGCTGGGCGTGTTTCTGCTGCTGCGCCGCATGAGCCTGGTCGGGGATGCCTTGTCCCACGCGGTGTTGCCGGGCGCGGCGATCGGCTATCTGATCTCCGGCATGTCGCTGGTGGCGATGGGCGTAGGCGGCTTTATCGCCGGGCTGGCGGTGGCGATGTTGTCCGGCCTGGTGAGCCGCCGCACGCCGCTGAAAGAGGACGCCAGCTTCGCCGGATTCTATCTGGGCTCACTGGCGCTGGGGGTCACGCTGGTCTCGCTGCGCGGTTCCAGCGTGGATCTGCTGCACGTGTTGTTCGGTTCGATCCTGGCGGTGGATGTGCAGGCGATGCTGATGGTCGGTGCGATCGCCTCGGTTTCGCTGCTGGCGCTGGCGGCGCTGTACCGCGCGCTGGTGATCGAATCATTCGACGTCACTTTCCTGCGCGTTAACGCGCCGCGCCGGTTGGCGCTGATCCACGGCCTGTTTTTGGCGCTGGTGGTGGTCAATCTGGTGGCGGGATTCCAGATCCTCGGCACCCTGATGTCGGTTGGGTTAATGATGTTGCCCGCCGCCAGCGCGCGCTTCTGGGCGCGCAATCTGCCGCAGACGCTGGCGACGGCGATGGGCATCGGCGCGCTTTCCAGTCTGATTGGGCTGGTGTGGTCCTATCACGCTTCGCTGCCCGCCGGCCCGGCGATCGTGCTCAGCGCCAGCATCCTCTTTTTTGTCTCAATCCTGTTTGGAACGCGCGGAGGCATTTACGCCTTTGCGCGCCGTTGAGAAGTGCCATTTGCAAGGAGAAAGTATGAAACGTTTACCTATATCGCTGGCGGTTGCTGCTCTGCTGGCCAGCCCATTGGCGATGGCGAAGACCGTCGACGCCGTCGCCAGCTTTTCCATTCTGGGAGATATCGTCAAGCAGGTGGGCGGCGATCACGTCAAGGTCAGCACGCTGGTGGGGCCGGATGGCGATCCGCACAGTTTCGAGCCTTCGCCGCAGGACGGCAAGAAGCTGGCTCAGGCTGATGTGGTCTTCGTCAGCGGCCTGGGGCTGGAAGGGTGGATCGATCGCCTGGTCAGCGCTTCGGGTTATAAAGGGCAGGTGATCACCGCTTCACAGGGCATCAACACCCGCCAGATGGAAGAGGATGGCAAACCGATTACCGATCCTCACGCCTGGAACAGCATGAAAAACGGCGTGCAGTACGCCACCAACGTGATGAACGCCCTGATCGCCGCCGATCCTGAGGATGCCAACTATTTTCGCCAGCGCGGCGCCGACTACATTCAGCAGCTGCAAAAGTTGGATCTGTGGGCCAAAACCCAGTTCGCCGCAGTGCCGCCGCAGAAACGTAAGGTGCTGACCAGCCATGATGCTTTTGGCTACTTTGGGCAAGAGTATGGCGTCACCTTCCTTGCCCCGGTCGGATTTTCCACCGAAGCGGAAGCCAGCGCCAGCGACGTGGCGAACCTGATTAAGCAGATTAAACAGGAGAAGGTTAACGCTTACTTTATCGAAAACCAGACCGATCCGCGGCTGGTGAAACAGATTGCCGCCGCCACCGGCGCCAAGGCGGGCGGCGAGCTGTACCCTGAAGCGCTCTCCCGCGCCGGCGGCCCGGCGGCCACCTATGAGCAGGCGTTCAAACACAATGTCGACACGCTGCTGAGCAGCATGAAGTAATCTCTGCCCCCCGCCCGCGGGTGGGGGACAGCTTGCAGGCACTTTCTCGCCATAAAAAAAGCCCCGTTGAGCAGCAACGGGGCTTTGCGACAGATGACACTTGGGAGTTAACGCTTTTTCTTACGTCCCTGTACCGCTTTGAATCGCGGATTGCTTTTACAGATCACATAGATGCGGCCACGACGACGCACGACTTTGCAATCCGGGTGGCGGTTTTTCGCCGAACGCAATGAACTCAATACCTGCATGGGGTTTCCTTGTTACTTATTGCCGATAAAGCGGCCAAAGCGCTGCTGGAAGCGCGCCGTGCTGCCTTCTTTGGAATAGTCTTTCTGCTTGCCGGTGTAATACGGATGCGAAGCGGAAGAGACGTCGAGGGTGACATACGGCCAGCTTTCGCCGTCCAGTTCGATAGTGCGATCGGTTTTGATGGTCGATCCCACTTTGAAGTAGGCATTGGCGCTGACGTCGTGGAACACCACGGTGCGGTAATCGGGGTGGATGCCGGGTTTCATAACAGCCCTCTCGTGTAATGTTATACTATAACAATAATTATGCGCTGACCTGGCATCGCGATCAAGCGCAAATTGCACACAAAAGTGAATTAATGAGAATGGTTTGCATTAAGTAACTGAAACAAAATAAAAAGGCCGCATGCGCGGCCTTTTCGATTATCAGGTGGAGCTCACGTCACTGAGCGATCAGTGGTGCTCTACCGGATGGCTGTGTTCCAGGTCTTCGTTCTTCTTGCTGAAGCGGCGGCGAACCACCACGAAGAACACCGGTACGAAGAAGATCGCCAAGACGGTAGCGGTGATCATCCCGCCCATTACGCCGGTACCAACCGCGTTCTGTGCGCCGGAGCCCGCACCGCTGCTGATAACCAGCGGCAGAACCCCGAGGATGAAGGCCAGGGACGTCATCAGGATTGGACGCAGACGCATACGCACCGCTTCCAATGTCGCTTCGATCAGGCCTTTGCCTTCTTTTTCCATCAGGTCTTTGGCGAACTCCACGATCAGGATGGCGTTCTTCGCCGATAGACCGATGGTGGTCAGCAGCCCCACCTGGAAGTACACGTCGTTGTTCATGCCGCGCATCGTCGCGGCCAACAACGCACCGATAACCCCCAGCGGCAATACCAGCATGACCGAGAACGGCACGGACCAGCTTTCATACAGCGCCGCCAGACACAGGAACACCACCAGAATCGAGATGGCGTACAGCGCCGGCGCCTGGTTGCCCGACAGACGTTCCTGATAGGACATGCCGGTCCAGTCGTAACCGATGCCGCTTGGCAGTTTGGACGCCAGTTGCTCCATCAGGTTCATCGCTTCACCGGTACTCTTGCCCGGTGCGGCCTGGCCCAGAATTTCCATCGACGGCAAGCCGTTATAGCGTTCCAGACGCGGTGAGCCGTATTCCCATTTCGCCGAAGAGAAGGCGGAGAATGGCACCATCTGGCCGCTGGTACCGCGCACGTACCACTTGTTGATGTCTTCCGGCAGCATGCGGAACGGCGCTTCGGCCTGTACGTACACCTTCTTCACACGACCGCGGTCGATGAAGTCGTTGACGTACGAACCACCCAGTGCAGTGCTCAGCGTGCTGTTGATGGTGGTGATGCTCACGCCCAGCGCCTTGGCTTTCTCCTGATCGACGATCAGTTTGAACTGCGGCGTATCTTCCAGGCCGTTCGGGCGCACGCCCACCAGCACGTCCGGATGCTGAGCAACCATGCCCAACAGCTGGTTACGCGCTTCGGTCAGTTTTTCGTGCCCCAGGCCGCCCTGGTCAATCAGCTCGAAGTCGAAGCCGGTTGCGGTACCGAGTTCGATGATCGCCGGCAGGTTGAACGGGAACACCAGGCCTTCTTTAATCTGCGAGAAGGCGCCCATGGCGCGACCCGCGATCGCTTCTACCTTGTTCCCGGCCCCTGGGCGCTCGCCCCAGTCTTTCAGGCTGACGAATGCCAGGCCGTTGTTCTGGCCGTTACCGTTGAAGCCGAAGCCCGCGACGGTAAACACCGAAACCACGTTGTCCTTTTCCTTGTTCAGGAAGTAGTCGGAGACTTCTTCCAGCACTTTGTTGGTGCGGGACTCGGTGGCACCGGCAGGCAACTGCACCATGGTCAACAGGATGCCCTGATCTTCGTCCGGCAGGAACGAGGAAGGCAGGCGCAGGAACAGCAGGCCCATGCCAACCACGATCAGCAGGTAGATGATCAGATAGCGGCCGGTGCTGCGCAGGATGTTGCCCACGCTGTCGGTATAGTGATGCGTGCTCTTCTCGAACATGCGGTTAAACCAGCCGAAGAAGCCTGTTTTAACCCCGTGATCGCCTTTCGGGATCGGTTTGAGCATGGTGGCGCACAGCGCCGGCGTCAGGATCAAGGCCACCAGCACCGACAGCGCCATCGCGGACACGATGGTGATCGAGAACTGGCGATAGATGGCGCCGGTTGAGCCGCCAAAGAACGCCATCGGCACGAATACCGCCGACAGCACCATGGCGATGCCCACCAGCGCGCCCTGGATCTGGCCCATCGATTTACGGGTGGCTTCTTTCGGCGGCAGCCCCTCTTCGGACATGACGCGCTCGACGTTTTCCACCACCACGATGGCGTCATCCACCAGCAGGCCGATCGCCAACACCATGCCGAACATCGTCAGGGTGTTTATCGAGAAGCCGAACGCCGCGAGTATCGCAAAGGTCCCCAGCAGTACTACCGGCACCGCGATGGTTGGGATCAGCGTCGCGCGGAAGTTCTGCAGGAACAGATACATCACCAGGAACACCAGGATGATGGCTTCGATCAGCGTTTTCACCACTTCGTTGATGGAGATTTTAACGAACGGGGTGGTGTCGTACGGATAAACCACTTTCATCCCTTGCGGGAAGAATGGCGCCATCTTGGCCAGCTCGTCTTTCACACCTTTGGCGGTGTTCAAGGCGTTGGCGCCGGTTGCCAGTTTGATACCCAGGCCGGCGGCAGGCTTGCCGTTATAACGCGCGGTAACGGCATAGCTTTCCGCGCCGCGCTCGATGTGAGCGACGTCGCGCAGGCGCACCTGGGAACCGTCGGTATTCACCTTCAGCAGGATCTTGCCGAACTCTTCCGGCGAAGTCAGACGGGTCTGCGCGATGATCGAGGCGTTCAACTGCTGCCCCGGCACCGGCGGCAGACCGCCCAGCTGGCCTGCGGCGATCTGGTTGTTCTGCTCGGTGATGGCGGAGGTCACGTCCGTGGTCGTCAGCTGGTAGTTGTTCAGCTTGTTCGGATCCAGCCAGATACGCATCGCGTACTGGGCACCGAACAGCTGCACCTCGCCCACGCCGGACGAACGGCTGATCGGATCCTTGATGTTGGACGCCACGTAGTCCGCAATATCGTCCTGCGTCATGTTCGGATCGTCGGAAACGAAGCCGGCCACCATCAGGAAGCTGCTGCTGGATTTTTCTACTTTCAGGCCCTGTTGCTGAACTTCTTGCGGCAGCAATGGGGTGGCCAACGACAGTTTGTTCTGAACCTGAACCTGCGCGATGTCAGGATCGGTGCCGGAATCAAACGTCAGGGTAATGGTGACGCTACCAGAGGAATCACTGGTGGAGGACATGTACATCAGGTTATCGATACCGTTCATGTTCTGTTCGATAATCTGCGTGACGGTATCCTGCACCGTTTTGGCATCTGCGCCCGGGTAGGTGGCGGAAATACTCACCGCCGGCGGTGCAATAGTGGGATACTGCGCGATCGGCAGTTTCATTATTGCAAGCACCCCCGCCAACATGACGATGATGGCGATTACCCAGGCGAAAATTGGGCGGTCTATAAAGAACTTAGCCATGTATTACAGGCTCCTTTTTATGACTTCTGCGCTTCAGACTGCGGCTGTTTTTGCGCCTGAGTGTCAACTTCCTGCACCTTTACCTGCGCGCCTGGATGCACTTTCATCAGGCCGGAGACGATCACGCGATCGCCGGCTTTCAGGCCATCGGTAACCAGCCATTTGTCGCCAATCGCCTGATCCGCCTTCAGCGTGCGCAGCTCAACTTTATCGTCTGCACCGACCACTAACGCCGTCGCTTCACCACGCGGGTTGCGGGTGACGCCTTGCTGCGGCACCAGCAGCGCATCGCTGCGCACGCCTTCGTCCAGACGGGCGCGCACGAACATGCCAGGCAACAGCGTATCGTTCGGGTTAGGGAACAGGGCGCGAATGGTAATGGAACCGGTGGTCTCATCGACGGTGACGTCAGAGAATTCCAGCGTGCCTTCCTGCGCATATTCGGTGCCGTTTTCCAGCATCAGTTTCACCTTGGCCTTGCCGTTTTCCTGCTTCAGCGCGCCGCTGGCCAGTTCTTGCTTCAGGCGCAGGAAGTCGGTGCTCGACTGGGTGACGTCGACATACATCGGATCCAACTGCTGCACGGTGGACAGGGCGGTCGCCTGGCCGTTGCTGACCAGCGCGCCTTCGGTCACGGCGGATTTGCCGATGCGGCCGGAGATCGGGGAGGTCACTTTGGTGTACGCCAGATTAATGCGCGCGGTTTCGACGGCGGCCTTGGCGGCCACGACGGCGGCATCCGCTTGCTGCAGCGTGGAGACGGCGTTGTCGTAGTCCTGCTTACTGATATAGCTGGTACCCAGCAATGGCTTGTAGCGGTTTACCGTCACGCGTGCGATGGAAGCGCTGGCCTGTGCTTTGGCCAAATCGCCTTTCGCGCTGTCGTAGCTGGCTTGATAGGTTGCGGGATCGATTTGGTACAGAGACGTCCCGGCCTTGATATCGCTACCTTCGACGAAGTTGCGCTTCAGGATGATGCCGCTGACCTGAGGGCGAACTTCGGCGATACGATACGCAGCGGTGCGGCCAGGAAGATCGGTAGTGATGTTGAGAGGCTCGGCCTTCAAGGTGACTACGCCCACTTCAGGTGCCTGTTGTTGGGCACCTTGCTGTTGGGTTTCTTTATCGTTACATCCTGTTAGCACTAAGCTGCCTGAAAGCATCAGAACGGCCGCCAGAGGCGTTAACCCTCTGTTTTTGTTCATAGAAAAACCTCAAGTGTCCGATTTCAAAATGATCAATGGATCACAAGCTTTAAAACCCATTGCTGCGTTAATTATATGTGCGTGCTATGGTACATACATTCGCGAATGTATGTAAATCACACTCCCCCTAAATAACAATGCCATGGCACGAAAAACCAAACAGCAGGCGCAAGAAACCCGACAGCAAATCCTCGATGCTGCGGTGAGAGAGTTCTCTGAACGTGGCGTTGCTGCAACGTCACTGACAGATATTGCCACCGCTGCTGGGGTTACGCGTGGAGCCATTTACTGGCACTTCAAGAATAAGGTAGACCTGTTTAATGAAGTTTGGGAATCTACCGAGCCGAAAATTGACCAGCTCGAAACAGAGTATCAGGCAAAGTTTCCCGATAATCCACTGCGGGTTATCCGAGAAATTCTGATTTACATTCTGACGTCTACGGTTGAAGACGGCCGCAGGCGGGCGTTGATGGAAATTATATTCCACAAATGCGAGTTTGTCGGTGAAATGATGCCGCTGCTGGATTCGCGCAAGGTGCTGTACCTCGCCGGTTACGAACGCATCGAGGCGGTGCTGTGCAACTGCATTCACCACGGGCAATTGCCGGCCGATCTGCACACTCGTCGCGCGGCGATCATCCTGCGCGGTTATATCACCGGCCTGCTGGAAAACTGGCTGTTTATGCCGGAAAGTTTCGATTTGCGGGCTGAAGCCGAAGCGCTGGTGGATGCGTTTTTGGAGATGCTGCAGTTTTGCCCCACCTTGCGCCTCAAATCCGATATGCCGACGGCAGCACCGTCCAACGCCGGCTCCCTGCCTTTATAAGGAGAGATTTCATGTCATCAGTCGTTCTCATCGCCAATGGCGCCGCCTATGGCCACGAATCCTTGTTCAATGCGCTGCGGTTGGCCATCGCCATGAAAGAGCAGCAGAGCGATCTCGATCTGCGGCTGTTTCTGATGTCCGATGCGGTGGTGGCCGGGTTGGCCGGGCAGCAGCCGCACGAGGGGTACCACCTGCAGCAGATGCTGGAAATCCTCACCGCGCAGCAGGTGCCGGTCAAGCTGTGCAAGACCTGCGCCGACGCGCGCGGCGTCAGCCGCTTGCCGCTGGCGGACGGCGTGGCGATCGGCACCTTGGTCGAGCTGGCGCAGTGGACGCTGGCGGCGGAGAAAGTGCTGACTTTCTGATTTCGCGACAATGGGACATCACCGGCAACGCTTTTGTTGTTCGTTGCCTGCCGGCGATCGTGATAATCTTCAGGCTTCTTAACCGATCCGAAGCTAAATCATGCATCGCTGGTTGACTCTGCCTTCTCTGGCGCCGCTCATGTTTGTCGGCGCATGCCGGCGGCGCATCGCCGCCGCGACTCTCCTTTTCCTTATTTACGCGTTCAGCTCGCCGGCGCAGGCGGCGCTGAGCGGCGATCTGCCGCAGCGCAGCGAAGTGCAAAGCCAGCTGGAAATGCTGAACAAGCAAAAAGCCCTGACGCCGGTCGAAAAGCTCTCCCAGCAGGATTTGACCCGCACGCTGGAGCTGCTGGATGCCCTTGAGCGCAACCGGCAAGACGCCGCGCAGCTTAAACAGCAGGTGCAGCAGGCGCCGGCGAAACTCAGTCAGGTCACCGCCGAATTGGATGCGCTGAAGCAGCCGGTAGACAATGCGGCGGCGCGCGCTGCGCTGTTGCCGCTGTCGCTGCGTCAGTTGGAAAGCCGGCTGTATCAAACGCTCGACGAGCTGCAAAGCGCGCAGGAGAGCCTCTCCACCTACAACAGCCAACTGGTGTCGCTGCAAACCCAGCCCGAGCGGGTACAAAGCACCATGTACGCCGCCTCGCAGCGCCTGCAGGAGATCCGCAGCCAGCTCAGCGGCCAGACGCCGGGGCAAGATTCGCTGCGCAACAGTCAGCAGGTGATGCTGAGCACCGAGCAGGCGCTGCTCAATGCGCAGCTGGAGTTGCAGCGTAAAAGCCTGGAAGCCAATACCACGCTGCAGGATCTGCTGCAAAAGCAGCGCGATTACACCACCGCGCATATCGATGCGCTCGATCGGTCGGTGCAACTGCTGCAGGAGATCGTCAACAGCAAGCGGTTGACGCTGTCCGAAAAGACCGCCAAAGAGGCGCAGAACCCGGAAGACGCCACCGATATTCAGCACGATCAGCTGGTCAGCAAGCAGCTGGACGTCAACCGCCAACTGAGCCAGCGGCTGATCGCCGCCACCGAAGAGAGCAACACCCTGTTCCAGCAGAACATTCGGGTCAAGAACTGGCTCGACCGCGGGCTGCAGGCGGAGCGTAACCTGAAAGAGCAGATCCAGGTGCTGAAAGGCAGCCTGGTGCTGTCGCGCATTCTGTATCAGCAGCAGCAAAGCCTGCCGCAGGGCACGCTGCTGGCGGATATGGATACACGCATCGCCGATCTGCGGCTGGAGCAGTTCGATATCAATCAGCAACGCGACGATCTGTTCAAGGGCGAAGATTACATCAACCAGCTGGTGACCGAGAGCAAGGAAAAGGCCGGCCCGGAAGTGATCGACGCGTTGAACGAGATCGTCGACATGCGCCGCGAACTGCTGGATCAGTTGAACAAGCAGCTCAGCAACCAGCTGTCGCTGTCGATCAACCTGCAGATTAACCAACAGCAGCTCACCAGCGTCTACGGATCGCTGCAGGATACGCTGACCCAGCAGATTTTCTGGGTCAACAGCAACAAGCCGGTCGATCTGGCGTGGCTGAAGGCGATGCCGGAGGCGGTGCGCGATCAGATTGCCGGGCTCGATCTCAAATTCGACGGCGGCAAGCTATTGCAGGGCGGGGTGAATGCGCTGGTGTTCCTGATCCCGCTGCTGTTGGCGATCGGGGTATTGCGTTGGCGCTACCGGCTGATCGACGGCCATTTACAAAAGCTGGCCAACGATGTGGGGCAACTGAAGCGCGACGGCCAACTGCATACGCCGAAGGCCATCGCGCTGACCTTGCTGAAGGTGTTGCCCGGCGCCGCGTTGCTCCTTGGCGTCGGTTTCTGGATGTATCGCGCAGATTTTGGCATCAGCGACTTTATCTGGGCATTGTCGCAGCAGCTGGCGCTGTCATGGCTGGTATTCGCTTTCAGTTACCGCATGCTGAAACCGGGCGGCATCGCCGAGCGGCATTTCAACTTCGGCGCCAACCTGTGCGCGCATTACCGCCGCCAGACGCTGCGGCTGGGGCTGGCGCTGCAGCCGCTGATCTTCTGGTCGGTATTGGGCGAAAAAGCGCCGCTGCGCCTGGTGGAAGACGTTATCGGCCAGATCGTGGTGATGTTGACGCTGGCGCTGCTCACGGTGCTGGTGTTCCCGCTGTGTCGCGACAGCTGGCGTGAAAAGGGCTCGCACGCCGTGCGGCTGGTGATGGTCACTGCGCTGGCCGCCACGCCGCTGATCCTGCTGGGGCTGATGTTCGCCGGCTACTTTTATACCACGCTGCGGCTGGCCAGCCGCTGGATAGACAGCCTGTATCTGTTTTTCCTGTGGAATATTGTGTACCTGACTGCCCTGCGCGGCCTGAGCGTGGCGGCGCGGCGTCTGGCCTACCGGCGCGCGTTGGCGCGGCGGCAAAACGTGGCGAAAGAGGGGGCCGAAGGCGGTGAACCGGTGGTGGAAGAGCCGCCGCTGGCGCTCGATCAGATCAACCAACAGTCGCTGCGCCTGACCACCCTGGTGCTGTTCGCCATCTTCGCCAGCGCCTTCTACGCCATTTGGTCGGATCTGGTGACGGTCATCGCTTACCTGGACAGCATCACGCTGTGGCATTACACCAGCACCGTGGCGGGCAGCAGCGTGGCGCAGGCGGTGACGCTGGGCAATATGATGGTGGCGATCGCCGCGGTGATCGTCGCCTACGTGCTCACCCGCAACCTGCCCGGTTTGTTGGAGGTGGTGGTGCTGTCGCGGCTGCAGCTGCGGCAGGGGGCGTCCTATGCCATCACCACCGTGCTCACTTACCTGATTACCGCCGTGGGCGCCGTGGTTGCGCTGGGATCGCTCGGCGTATCCTGGGACAAACTGCAATGGCTGGCCGCCGGTCTGACGGTCGGGCTGGGCTTCGGCCTGCAGGAGATCTTCGCCAACTTCGTCTCCGGCCTGATCATTCTGTTCGAACGCCCGATCCGCATCGGCGATACCATCACCATCGGCACCTTCTCCGGTTCGGTCAGCAAGATCCGCATTCGCGCCACCACCATTACCGACTTCGACCGCAAAGAGGTGATCATTCCGAACAAGGCGTTCGTCACCGAGCGGCTGATCAACTGGTCGTTGTCCGATACCATCACCCGCGTGCTGATCAAGGTCGGCGTGGCCTACGGCTCCGATCTCGACAAGGTGAAAAAGGTGCTGCTGCAGGCGGCGCACGACAACCCGCGGGTGATGACCGATCCCGAACCGCAGGTGTTCTTCCTCAACTTCGGCGCCAGCACGCTGGATCACGAACTGCGGCTCTATGTGCGCGAACTGCGCGATCGCAGCTACACGGTGGATGAACTGAATCGCTCAATCGACCGCTTGTGCCGGGAAAACGACATCGACATCGCTTTCAACCAGCTGGAGGTGTATCTGCATAACCAGCAGGGCAACGAAGTGCAGGAAGTGAAAAGAACGCTGTCGCCGGACGACGGCGGCCAGACGGCGGCGGATAAGCAATGAGAGGCGAAAGGGACAGCGGCGCTGTCCCCGGTTACTGTCCGGCGGGCAGATAGGGCGAGGTGACGCCGGCGCGCTGCAGCTTTTCCTGATAATCCCGTTTGACGATATCCAGCGCCGCCAGCGCGGTAGCCGGATCGATCTCGTTGCATTCCAGCAGGTAAATCAAGTCTACCGCCAGCTGCAGTTCGGGTGAGGCGTTTTCCAGAGACATAGCACCTGCGCTTATTAATTAATGGGATGAAAAACTCGTGTCTCGGCAGAGTATAGTGAACCCGGCGCGCAACCGGGAATAATCATTAAAATATTGTGATAAATCTTCAAAAACCGTTTTCTTTGCGCTCGATATTGCGCTCGATGCGCGCCAGCGCCTGACGGCAGCGCATCAGTCTCCCCTCCAGCGCCGCCAGCTCGTGCTGCAGCTTTTGCTGCGCCGCCAGCGTGGTCTGGCGCCCCAGCAGGCTTTCCCGATCCTGAATCATGGCGATCAGCCGGCGTTCGTAGTCCTGATGTTCGGCCAGTTTGTGGTACAGATCGGCCTCGGGGGCTTCTTTCGGCTGGTTCTTGCGCCGCAGCGCCTGGGTTGCCAGCTCGCGCTGCAGGGCAGAGATTTGAGCCACCAGTTTTTCGGCCAGAAAGGCCACCTGGCTGGTGCGGTTGTCGTTGGCGGCGCTTTGCAATTGGGCGAAATTTTTCTCCACTTCGGCCAGGTAGTCGCGCAGCCGCGTGCCGCGATTGGCGAACAGGGCGGCGTCGAAGCGCGCCTGCGGGATCGGAACGTCGCCGCGCGGGGTCACTTCGGCCGCCAGCGCCGCGATCTGCTGTGCCAACACCTGTAATAGACGCTGAGTGCTCACATAAGCTCCCTCTTGATTTCAACAGGCGTAAGCTTGCCCGCGATCCTGCCGTGAAACAAGCGCCGTACGCATATTCCGCCGGCGCGGCGCCGATGCTACAGTAGGCGGCAACCGATTGAGGAGCGAAGAGCCGCATGACGCGTGGGTTATTGATCATTTTGGGTTGGCTGGCGGTGGTGCTGGCGACGTTGGGCGTGGTGCTGCCATTGCTGCCGACCACACCGTTCCTGCTGTTGGCCGCCTGGTGTTTCGCCCGCTCTTCGCCGCGCTTTCATCACTGGCTGCTGTACCGCTCCTGGTTCGGCCCTTATCTGCGCCACTGGCAGCAGCATCGCGCGCTGCCGCCGGGGGCGAAGTGGAAGGCGGTGCTGGTTATTGTACTTACCTTCGCCTGTTCGCTGTGGCTGGTGAAAATCTGGTGGGTGCGCGGGCTGTTGCTGCTGATGTTGGCTATTTTGCTGACCTTTATGCTGCGCCTGCCGGTTATTGACCTGTCGCAACAAAAACAGCGCTGATTGTGCGCCGCTGGTTGCATTTGTCCGCCAGTTTGCATAGATTTGGGCGTTTTCGTGCGCGGATCGCCTGCCATTTCTTCTCCGGTGTGTTTCACCCGGGGGCGGCGGGTGAGCGGCGCGCCGGTTTTCAGGCAGTTTTATCAGGCAACAATTATGACCGCTACTGCGCAGCAGCTTCAGTTTATTAAAGACAGTATCAAAACCATCCCGGATTATCCGAAGCCGGGCATCCTGTTCCGCGACGTGACCAGCCTGCTGGAAAACCCGTTGGCCTACGCCGCCAGCATCGAGCTGCTGGTTGAGCGCTATCGCGAAGCGGGCGTGACCAAGGTGGTGGGTACCGAAGCGCGCGGTTTCCTGTTCGGCGCGCCCGTCGCGCTGGCGCTGGGCGTCGGTTTCGTGCCGGTGCGCAAACCGGGCAAACTGCCGCGCGCCACGCTCAGCGAAAGCTATGAGCTGGAGTACGGCACCGACAAGCTGGAGATCCACACCGACGCCATCACTGCGGGTGACAAAGTGCTGGTGGTGGACGATCTGCTGGCGACCGGCGGCACCATCGAAGCGACCACCAAACTGATCCGCCGTCTGGGCGGTGAAGTGAACGACGCCGCGTTCATCATCAACCTGCCGGATCTGGGCGGGGAAGCGCGTCTGAACAAGCTGGGCATCGATTGCTACTGCCTGGTGGACTTCGCCGGCCATTGATGCGGCATTGCCCCTTGGGCACAACGGCCTCGCGGATCGCCGCGGGGCTGTGTTAGCATGACCCTCCAGATTCCTCGACTTCTCCGGTATTAATGAGCTATCAGGTTCTCGCCCGTAAGTGGCGCCCTCAAACGTTCGCAGACGTGGTCGGCCAGGAACATGTCCTGACCGCGCTGGCCAACGGCCTCTCACTGGGGCGGATCCATCACGCCTATCTGTTCTCGGGCACGCGCGGCGTGGGGAAAACCACCATCGCCCGCTTGCTGGCCAAAGGCCTGAACTGTGAAACCGGCATCACCGCCACACCGTGCGGCCAATGCGACAACTGCCGCGAGATCGAGCAGGGGCGCTTCGTCGATCTGATCGAGATCGACGCCGCTTCCCGAACCAAGGTGGAAGATACCCGCGATCTGCTGGACAACGTCCAGTACGCGCCGGCGCGCGGCCGCTTCAAGGTCTACCTGATCGACGAAGTGCACATGCTCTCGCGCCACAGCTTCAACGCGTTGCTGAAGACGTTGGAAGAGCCGCCGCCGCACGTCAAATTCCTGTTGGCCACCACCGATCCGCAAAAGCTGCCGGTGACCATTCTCTCGCGCTGTCTGCAGTTCCACCTCAAAGCGCTGGACGTCGATCAGATCCGTCAGCAGCTGGAAACGGTGCTGACGGCGGAGCAGATCACCAGCGACGCGCGTGCGCTGCAGCTTCTGGCGCGCGCCGCCGACGGCAGCATGCGCGACGCGCTGAGCCTGACCGATCAGGCGATCGCCATGGGGCAGGGGCAGGTGACCGCCGCCACCGTCAGCCAGATGCTCGGCACGCTCGATGACGAGCAACCGCTGGCGATCCTCGAAGCGCTGGTCAGCGCCGACGGCGAAAAGGTGATGGCGCAGGTCGCGCAGGCCGCTTCGCGCGGCGTGGACTGGGAAAATCTGCTGGTGGAGACGTTGGCGCTGCTGCATCGCATTGCGATGGTGCAGCTGTTGCCTTCGATGCTCGACAACCAGTACGCCGCCGTGGAGCAACGGCTGCGCGAGCTGGCGCGAACCCTGCCGCCGGCCGATGTGCAACTTTACTACCAGACGCTGTTGGTGGGCCGCAAAGAGCTGGCCTATGCGCCGGATCGCCGCATGGGGGTTGAGATGACCCTGCTGCGTGCGCTGGCGTTTCACCCGAAAGCGGTGATCCCGGAGCCGGTGGCGTTGGTGCAGACCGCGCCGGCGCCGATGGCGCAGCCGCAGGCCGCCGCTTCACAACAGCCGCCGCAGTTTCAGGACGCGCCGCCGCCGCTAGGGCAGCCGGCCGCGCCACAGCGACAATCATCGGCCCCTTTACCGGATGCCACCGCCCAGCTGTTGAAAGCGCGGTCCCAGCTGCAACGGCAGCAGGGAGCATCTACACCAAAAAAGAATGAGCCGGCGGCGCCAGGAATAGCGCGGCCGGCAAACTCGGCGCTGGGGCGTTTGGCTTCCGTGACCGAGCGCAGCCAGCAGCGCCTGGCGGAGAAGAAGGTGCCGGAAAAACCGGCGAAACCGGAAGCCTATCGCTGGCGCGCGCAGACCGAGCCGGAAGCGGCGCCGGAACCGCTGGCGACGCCGAAAGCGCTGCGCACGGCGTTGGAGCACGAGAAAACGCCGGAGCTGGCCGCCAAGCTGGTGGTGGAGTCGCTGGAGCGCGACGCCTGGGCGGCGGAAATCGATAAGCTGAAGATCCCAAAATTGGTGCAGCAGCTGGCGTTGAACGCCTTCAAGCAGCAGCCGGAGCCGGGCAAAATTAACCTCCATCTGCGGTCTTCGCAGCGCCATCTGAATTCGCCTTCGGCGCAGAAGACGCTGGCCGACGCGCTCGGTGAGCTGTACGGCGGCCCGATTGAGCTGACCGTGGTGGAGGACGATAATCCGGCGGGGCGGACCCCGCTGGAATGGCGACAAGCCATCTATGAAGAAAAGCTGGCGCAGGCGCGCCAGTCCATCGAAGCGGATACCAACATTCAGACGCTGCGCCGATTCTTCGACGCGGATCTGGATGAAGAGAGTATTCGTCCCCTTTAAACGCCGCGCGAGGTGCGCGGCCCTAGCGACGAGAGACGACTATGTTTGGTAAAGGCGGTCTGGGCAACCTGATGAAGCAAGCCCAGCAAATGCAAGAAAAAATGCAGCAGATGCAGGAAGAAGTCGCCAAATTGGAAGTGACCGGCGAATCCGGCGCGGGCCTGGTGAAAGTCACCATCAACGGTGCGCACAACTGCCGCCGCGTGGAGATCGATCCTAGCCTGATGGAAGACGACAAAGAGATGCTGGAAGATCTGATCGCCGCTGCGTTTAACGACGCCGCGCGCCGCATCGAAGAGACTCAGAAAGAGAAAATGGCTTCCGTCTCCAGCGGCATGCAGTTGCCGCCTGGCTTCAAGATGCCGTTCTGATGCAAACCAGCCCGCTCCTTGAATCCCTGATGGAGGCGTTGCGCTGCCTGCCGGGCGTCGGCCCGAAATCGGCGCAGCGCATGGCGTTTCAACTGCTGCAGCGCGATCGCAGCGGCGGGATGCGCCTGGCGCAGGCGTTGACGCGCGCGATGTCGGAGATCGGCCACTGCGCCGACTGCCGCACCTTCACCGAACAGGACGTCTGCACTATTTGCGCCAATCCGCGCCGTCAGCAAAACGGCCAGATTTGCGTGGTGGAAAGCCCGGCGGATATCCACGCCATCGAGCAGACCGGCCAGTTCGCCGGGCGCTACTTTGTGTTGATGGGGCATCTGTCGCCGCTGGACGGCATCGGGCCGGGCGATATCGGTCTGGATCGCCTGGAGCAACGGCTGGAAAAGGAAAGCATCACCGAAGTGATCCTCGCCACCAACCCGACGGTGGAAGGGGAAGCGACCGCCAACTACATCGCCGAGATGTGCGGCCAGTATGGCGTGCTCGCCAGCCGCATCGCCCACGGCGTGCCGGTGGGCGGCGAGCTGGAGATGGTCGACGGCACCACGCTGTCGCATTCGCTGGCCGGGCGCCACGCCATCAAGTTCTGATGTTTTCCCGGATGGGGCCGCCCGGCCCCACCGTTTTTTGCCAAAAAATTCCCGCTGTCCGCTTGAAAAACAACACCCTGACCCTCATCTGATCCTCATTGTTCGATTTTGGTAGCCATTGTCTTTTGAGGTAATCAATGAGTATGAAAGGTCAAGAAACCCGCGGGTTCCAGTCTGAAGTAAAACAGCTGCTTCATTTGATGATCCATTCGCTGTACTCCAACAAAGAAATTTTCCTGCGCGAGCTGATTTCCAACGCCTCTGACGCCGCCGACAAGCTGCGCTTCCGCGCCCTGTCCGCGCCAGAGCTGTACGCCGGCGACGGCGAACTGCGCGTACGTTTGTCCTTCGATAAAGAGCAGCGCACCCTGACCATCGCCGACAACGGCATCGGCATGCGCCGCGAAGAAGTGATTGAAAACCTCGGCACCATCGCCAAGTCAGGCACCAAAGCGTTCCTGGAGTCCATCGGTTCCGATCAGGCGAAAGACAGCCAACTGATCGGTCAGTTCGGCGTCGGTTTCTATTCGGCGTTCATCGTGGCGGACAAAGTGACCGTGCGCACCCGCGCCGCCGGCGCCGCCGATGACGAAGGCGTGTTCTGGGAGTCCGCCGGCGAAGGCGACTACACCATCGCCGACATCACCAAAGAGACCCGCGGCACCGAAATCACCCTGCATCTGCGCGAAGGCGAAGATGAGTACCTCGACGCCTGGCGCCTGCGTTCTGTGATCGGCAAATATTCCGATCACATCGCCTTGCCGGTGGAGATCGAAAGCAAAAACGAAGAAGACGACACCGTCACCTGGGAGAAGATCAACAAGGCGCAGGCCCTGTGGACCCGCAGCAAGGCTGACGTGACCGACGAAGAGTACAAAGAGTTCTACAAACACATCGCCCACGACTTCACCGATCCGCTGAGCTGGAGCCACAACCGGGTGGAGGGCAAGCAGGAATACACCAGCCTGCTGTACATCCCGGCGCAGGCGCCGTGGGACATGTGGAACCGCGATCACAAGCACGGCCTGAAGCTGTATGTGCAGCGCGTGTTCATCATGGACGACGCCGAGCAGTTCATGCCGAACTACCTGCGCTTCGTGCGTGGCCTGATCGATTCCAACGATCTGCCGCTGAACGTGTCGCGCGAGATCCTGCAAGACAGCCGCGTGACGCAAAACCTGCGCGGCGCGCTGACCAAGCGTGTGCTGCAGATGCTGGACAAGCTGGCCAAAGACGACGCCGAAGGCTACCAGAAATTCTGGCAGCAGTTCGGTCTGGTGCTGAAAGAGGGCCCGGCGGAAGACAACGGCAACCAGGAAGCGATCGCCAAATTGCTGCGCTTCGCGACCACCCACGGCGACAGCTCGGCGCAGACCGTATCGCTGGAAGAGTACGTCGGCCGGATGGCGGAAGGCCAGGAGAAGATTTACTACATCACCGCCGACAGCTACGCCGCGGCCAAGAGCAGCCCGCACCTGGAGCTGTTCCGCAAGAAAGGCATCGAAGTGCTGCTGCTGTCCGATCGCATCGACGAGTGGATGATGAGCTACCTGACCGAGTTCGACGGCAAGCCGTTCCAGTCGGTCAGCAAGGCGGATGAAGCGCTGGATAAACTGGCGGATGAAACCGAAGAGCAGAAGGCCGCCGAGAAGCAACTGGAACCATTCATCGAACGCGTGAAAACCCTGCTGGGCGATCGCGTGAAGGATGTGCGCCTGACGCACCGCCTGACCGATACGCCGGCGATCGTCGTGACCGACGCCGACGAAATGAGCACCCAGATGGCCAAGCTGTTCGCCGCTGCCGGCCAGCAGGCGCCGGAAGTGAAGTACATTTTCGAGCTTAATCCGGAACATGCTCTGGTCAAACGCGCATCCGACGTGGGCGATAACGAACATTTTGCCGAATGGATCGACCTGTTATTGGATCAGGCGCTGTTGGCTGAACGCGGCACATTGGAGGATCCGAACCTGTTCATCCGCCGCATGAATAAGTTGCTGTCCGCCTAAAGTTGAAGATATGCGCCCTTAACGGTACCGTTAGGGGCGCATTTTCGGTTTTTCCCCACCTTTTCTCGCCTTTTGTACGTCGGTTTTTTTGCACATTCCGCAATCGATTTCCTTCGCGCGCCTTGAGCCTGCCCCCCCTGAAATGGTATCGTTGAGCGTTTTCGCAATTTTATAAAAACTACATAGCAAGGGGATTTACGCAATGCGTATCATTCTGCTGGGCGCTCCGGGCGCTGGTAAAGGTACTCAGGCTCAATTCATCATGGAGAAATACGGCATTCCGCAAATCTCCACCGGTGATATGTTGCGCGCAGCCGTGAAGGCCGGCAGTGAACTGGGCAAGCAGGCGAAAGAGATCATGGACGCCGGCAAGCTGGTGACCGATGAACTGGTGATCGCGCTGGTCAAAGAGCGCATCGCTCAGGAAGATTGCCGCAAGGGCTTCCTTCTGGACGGTTTCCCACGCACCATTCCGCAGGCTGACGCGATGAAAGAAGCCGGCATCAACGTGGACTTCGTGCTGGAGTTCGACGTGCCGGACGAGCTGATCGTTGACCGCATCGTTGGCCGCCGCGTGCACGCGCCGTCTGGCCGCGTATACCACGTGAAGTTCAATCCGCCGCAGGTGGAAGGCAAAGACGACGTGACCGGCGAAGAGCTGACCACGCGCAAGGACGATCAGGAAGAGACCGTACGCAAGCGTCTGGTGGAATACCATCAGATGACCGCGCCGCTGATCTCTTACTACAGCAAAGAAGCGGCAGCGGGCAACACCCAATACCGCAAAATCGACGGCACCCGCAAGGTGGCCGAAGTGAGCGCAGAGCTGGCGACCATCCTCGGTTGATCGCAAGCGCATTGTGCATGACGCCGGGCCCGTGGCCCGGCGTTTTTTTTGCCGTTTTGCCGCCAAATTGTGATCGCTGCGGCTTGTTGCAACCGTGCCCGTTAATCGCCCACGCCAAATGGCGTATAACAAGCCTGCGTTTTCACCCTCAGCAGGGAGCCGGGCATGCTCAGACAAACCAATCTTCTGGCGGAAGCCACCGCGCGCCAGATCGTCCAGCGGGCGATGGGCATCATCAGCCATTCCGTCAACGTGATGGACAGCAACGGCGTGATCATCGCCTCCGGCAACCCGCAGCGCCTGTTCCAGCGCCATGAAGGCGCGGTGCTGGCGCTGGCGGAGAATCGGGTGGTGGAAATCGACCGCGCCACCGCCGAGCACCTGAAGGGCGTGCGGCCCGGCATCAACCTGCCGTTCAGCTTTCGTAACCAGCGGGTGGGGGTGATTGGCATTTCCGGCGAACCGGCCGAGGTGCGCGCCTACGCCGAGTTGGTCAAGATGGCGGCGGAGATGATGGTAGAGCAGGCGGCGCTGCTGGATCAGCACCAGTGGGAAAAGCGCTACCGGGAAGAGCTGGCGAACCAGCTGTTGCAGCCGCAGCCGAACACGGCGTCGCTGGAAGCGATGGCGGCGTATCTGGGATTGGATCTGCGCCAGACGCGCATCGTGTGGATCGTCGAGCTGCAAGAGGCGCAGCCGCACCTGTTGCGCGAGCTGTTGGCGGAGCTGGAGGCCACCCAGCGCGACGCGTTGATCGCCATTACCGGCTTCAATGAAATGACCCTGTTGCGCCCGGCCTGCATGGCTCAGGGCGAATGGAGTTTGAAGCTGGAGCGCCAGCAGGCGCAGCGTTTGCAAAATCAGCTTAAACACCGCTTTCGGGTGCGGCTGATCGTCGGCGGTTTTTATGACGATCCGCAAAGCGCCTACCGTTCCAGCCTGACGGCGCGCGCCACCCAGACAATGGCGCAGCGCCTGAAACTGCGTCACGCCACGCTGTTCTACCACGACTATCCGTTGCCGTCGCTGCTGTGCGATCTGGGAGAGGACTGGCGCGCGCAAGAGCTGGGGCGCCCCTGGCGGACGCTGGGCGAACAGGATGAAAAAGGCGTGCTGCGCAGTACGCTGCGCCACTATTTTTCGCAGAATTGTGATCAGACGCAGACCGCCGCGCAGCTGCATATTCACGTCAATACCCTGCGTTATCGCCTGCAGCGCATTGAAGCGATAACCGGCATGAAAATCAATCAATTAACTGACTCTCTGCGGTTGTTTATCGGCATGCTGATGCACGACTGAGTTGTGCCAACCCACAAATTCCGCGCCGTTCCCCCGGCGCTTTTTTGTTGTTTCCCCTCAGGTCAACGCCGGACGCGCGCGATATGTTGGCCTGCACATCAACCACGGAGAAAACAACAATGACAACCGTATCCACTCTGGGGGCGCTGGTGGCGTTAGCCGTCGCCATCGTCCTGATTCTACGCAAGGTGCCGCCGGCTTACGGCATGATCGCCGGCGCGCTGGCGGGCGGGCTGTGCGGCGGCGCCGACCTGGTGCAGACCGTGACGCTGATGATCGGCGGGGCGCAGGGCATCACCAACGCCGTGATGCGCATTTTGGCGGCGGGGATATTGGCCGGGGTGCTGATCGAATCCGGCGCGGCGCACACCATCGCCGAAACCATCGTGCGCAAGGTGGGCGAAACCCGCGCGTTGCTGGCGCTGGCGGTGGCTACACTTATCCTGACGGCGGTGGGGGTGTTTATCGATGTGGCGGTGATCACCGTCGCGCCGATCGCGCTGTCGATCGCCCAGAAGGCCGGCATTTCACGCGCGGCGATCCTGCTGGCGATGATCGGCGGCGGCAAGGCCGGCAACGTGATGTCGCCTAACCCGAACACCATTGCGGCGGCGGACAACTTCCATGTGCCGCTCACTTCGGTGATGATGGCCGGTATCGTGCCGGGGCTGTGCGGCCTGGTGGTGGCCTATCTGCTGGCGCGTCGCCTGAGCGATAAAGGCAGCAGGGTGATGGCCGAAGAGCTGACTCAGCATGCCGAAGGAGCGCGGCCGGGTTTTGCTGCGGCGATCAGCGCGCCGCTGGTGGCGATCCTGCTGTTGTCGCTGCGGCCGATCGCCGGGATCGCCGTCGATCCGCTGATCGCGCTGCCGGTCGGCGGGTTGGCGGGTGCGCTGCTGATGGGGCGCATTCGTCAGTGCAATCAGTTTATGGTTTCCGGCCTGTCGCGCATGGCGCCGGTGGCTATCATGCTGCTCGGCACCGGCACATTGGCGGGCATCATCGCCAATTCGGCGCTGAAGGATGTCTTGATTAACGGCTTAACGCACACCGGGCTGCCGGCCTGGCTGCTGGCGCCGCTGTCCGGCGCGCTGATGTCGATGGCGACCGCCTCGACCACCGCCGGCACCGCCGTCGCCTCCGGGGTGTTCAGCTCAACGCTGCTGGAACTGGGGGTGAGCGGGTTGGCCGGCGCGGCGATGATCCACGCGGGCGCCACGGTGCTGGATCACCTGCCGCATGGCAGTTTCTTCCACGCCACCGGCGGCAGCGTCAATATGGCGGTGCACGAGCGGCTCAAGCTGCTGCCGTATGAAACGTTGGTGGGGTTCACCATCGCGGCAATCTCGGCGCTGATGTTTGGCGTATTTAACCTGGCGGGATAAGGAACAGTGATGAAAGCGCTGAAAAAAGTGGTTATTGCTCCGGATTCTTTCAAAGAGAGCCTGAGCGCGCTCGGCGTCGCCGACGCCATCGAACGGGGATTCCGTCAGATTTATCCGCAGGCGCACTACGTGAAGCTGCCGATGGCGGACGGCGGCGAAGGCACGGTGGAGTCGATGGTGGCGGCCACCGGCGGCGAGATCGTCCAGGTAACGGTCACCGGGCCGCTGGGGGAGCCGGTACAGGGATTCTATGGTCTGCTGGGCGACGGCGAAACCGCGGTGATTGAAATGGCCGCCGCCTCCGGACTGCATTTGGCGCCGCCCAACCGGCGCGATCCGCGCATCACCACCAGTTACGGCACCGGCGAACTGATGCTGGCGGCGCTGGAACGCGGCGTGAAGGCGATCATTCTCGGCATCGGCGGCAGCGCCACCAACGACGGCGGCGCCGGGATGATGCAGGCGCTGGGCGTTAAATTGCTGGATAAGGATGGTCGCCCGCTGCCGGTGGGCGGCGCGGCGCTGGCGCAGCTGGCGCACCTCGATCTCGCCGGACTGGATGCGCGTTGGCAACGGGTGAGCGTGACCGCCGCCTGCGACGTCGATAACCCGCTGTGCGGCGAAAAGGGCGCGTCGGCGGTATTCGGGCCGCAGAAGGGGGCGACGCCGGAGATGGTGGCGCAGCTCGATGCGGCACTGCATCACTATGGCGAACTGCTGGAACGGGAAACCGGCCGCGCCGTGCTGGCCCAGCCAGGGGCGGGCGCGGCGGGCGGCATGGGGGCGGCGCTGCTCGGCATGCTCGACGCGCGCTTGCGGCCGGGCATCGAGATCGTCACTGAAACCCTGCGCCTGGATGAGGCGGTGCGCGATGCCGATCTGGTGATCACCGGTGAAGGGCGGCTGGACAGCCAGTCGATTCACGGCAAAACGCCGATCGGCGTGGCGCGGGTGGCCAAGCGTTACGGCGTGCCGGTGATCGCCATCGCCGGCAGCCTGACGCCGGATTATTCGGTGGTGCATCAACACGGCATCGATGCGGCGTTTTCGGTGCTCGATCGCATTGTGACGCTGGAAGAAGCGCTGGCGGACGCCGATCGCAATCTGCAAGTGACGGCGCGCAACGTGGCGGCGGTATGGCAGCTGGCGCAAGGAAGAAGCCCACAGGCATAGCCTGTTGCTGTTATCGGTTTCGATGCAGGACTTTTCCGTTACAATAGCCGGCATTAATGGCTGCTGACATCCCGACCCAGAACGGAATGCCGGCCGGAAAGGAAATGAGGGGAACTGAGATGAAGCAAGAGAAACACGGCGTATTGCTGGTGAACCTGGGCACGCCAGATGCGCCGACCTCGTCGGCGGTCAAACGCTATCTGAAGGAATTCCTCAGTGACGATCGCGTGGTCGACACGGCGCCGCTGATCTGGTGGCCGATCCTCAACGGCGCGATCTTGCCGATCCGTTCGCCGCGCGTGGCGAAACTCTATCAGTCGGTGTGGATGGAAGAAGGCTCGCCGCTGCTGGTGTACAGCCGCCGCCAACAGCGGGCGCTGGCGGCGCGTATGCCGAATACGCCGGTGGAGCTGGGCATGAGCTACGGTTCGCCGAGCCTGGCGGAAGCCATCGACAAGCTGCTGGCGCAGGGCGTGACCAACCTGGTGGTGCTGCCGCTCTATCCGCAATATTCCTGTTCCACCAGCGCGGCGGTATGGGATGGCGTGGCGCGGGTGCTGAAAGGTTATCGCCGCTTGCCTTCTGTGGCCTTCATTCGCGATTACGCCGAACACCCGGCCTATATCGCCGCGCTGCAACAAAGCGTGGAGCGCTCGTTCGCCGAGCACGGCCAGCCGGACCGGCTGGTGCTGTCGTTCCACGGCATCCCCAAGCGCTATGCGCGGCTGGGCGACGACTACCCGCAACGCTGCGAGGATACGCTGCGTGCGCTGAGCGCCACGCTGCCGCTGGCGCCGGAGCGAGTGATGATGACGTACCAATCGCGCTTCGGCCGCGAGCCTTGGCTGACGCCGTACACCGATGAAACCCTGAAGGGGTTGCCGGCGCAGGGCGTGAAGCACATTCAACTGATTTGCCCCGGCTTCTCGGCAGACTGCCTGGAAACGCTGGAAGAGATCAAAGAGCAGAACCGCGAGATATTCATCAAGGCGGGCGGCGAGAAGTTTGAATACATCTCTGCGTTGAACGACGAGCCGGCGCATATCGACATGATGCAGCAGCTGGTGGCGCAACGTCTGTAATCATCCATAATCTGTCTATTAGGTGCATCGTGATCGGGCGGGGATGTGTTAACATTCTCCGCTTGTTAAACCGTCACCACCGCCAATCACATGAAATTTCCTGGTAAACGCAAGTCCAAACACTATTTTCCGGTGAGCGCCCGCGATCCGCTTCTGCAGCAGGCCCAGCCCGAAAGTGAAATCAGCACCTCGTATATTGTCGGCATCGACCAGACGCTGGTGGATATCGAGGCAAAAGTGGACGATGCTTTTGTCCAGCGTTACGGCCTGAGCCTGGGCCACTCTCTGGTGATCGAAGACGACGTCGCCGAGGCGCTGTATCAGGAACTGAATGAAAACAACCTGGTCACCCATCAGTTCGCCGGCGGCACCATCGGCAATACCATGCACAACTATTCGGTGCTGGCGGACGATCGTTCGGTACTGCTCGGCGTGATGTGCAGCAACGTGAAAATCGGCAGCTACGCCTACCGTTATCTGTGCAATACCTCCAGCCGCACCGATCTTAACTATTTGCAGGGTGTTGATGGCGCCATCGGCCGCTGTTTCACGCTGATCGGCGAAAGCGGCGAGCGCACCTTCGCCATCAACCCTGGCCAGATGAACCAGCTGCGCCCGGAAAGCATTCCTGAAGAGGTGATCGCTGGCGCGTCGGCGCTGGTGCTGAGCTCTTATCTGGTGCGCTGCAAGGAAGGGGAGCCGATAAAGGACGCGACCCTGCAGGCGATCGAGTACGCCAAAAAACACGATGTGCCGGTGGTGCTGACGCTGGGCACCAAGTACGTGATCGCCGACAACCCGCAGTGGTGGCGCGACTTCCTGAAGGAAAATGTGACGATTCTGGCGATGAACGAAGACGAAGCGCTGGAGCTGACCGGGCTGAGCGATCCGCTGACCGCGTCGGACATGGCGCTGGAGTGGGTGGATCTGGTGCTGTGCACCGCCGGGCCGAATGGCCTGTATATGGCGGGCTACACCGAAGAAGCCAATAAGCGCCAGACCCAGCACCCGCTGTTGCCGGGGCATATCGCCGAGTTCAACCGCTACGAGTTCAGCCGTGCCATGCGCCGCGAGCACTGTGAAAATCCGCTGCGCGTTTATTCGCACATCGCGCCGTATATGGGCGGGCCGGAGAAGATCATGAACACCAACGGCGCCGGCGACGGCGCGCTGTCGGCGTTGCTGCACGATATCGCCGCCAACGGTTATCACCGCCACAACGTGCCGAACTCGAGCAAGCACGTGCGCAGTTACCTGACCTACTCCTCCCTGGCGCAGGTGTGCAAATACGCCAACCGCGTCAGCTACCAGGTGTTGAACCAGCATTCGCCGCGTCTCACTCGCGGCCTGCCGGAGCGCGAAGACAGCCTGGAAGAGTCCTATTGGGAGCGTTAACCCGCTGAAAAAGAAAAGGTCCGGCAATGCCGGACCTTTTTATATGCGCGCGCGGCGCTTCAGATCGGGCAGCCGCCCATTTTTTCTTCTTCGCTCAGGGTGTCCAACTGCAGGATGTTCAGCATGCTGTTGGCGATCTCCCGTTCGCCCATCACCACCTGATTGGCGCCGCGATCGGTGATGTAGGCCACCTCATCGTCGTAGTGGGCGCGGGCGATGATCTCGATGTTCGGCCGCTTGGCGCGCGCCGAGGCGACGATCTCGCCGGCCTCGTAGCCATTCGGGATGGTCAGCAGCAGCCAGCGCGCGCAGTCGAGCCGCGCCAGATCCATCACTTCCGGATTGGCGGCGTTGCCCAGCACCGTCTTGATACCCTGTTCGCGCAGCGCTTCCACCCGCGGGCGGGAATTCTCGATCACCACCAGCGGAATGCCCGCCTCGGCCAGTTTGCCGCCCAGCAGGCTGCCGACGCGGCCGTAGCCGACCACCAGCGCGTGATTGCACATATCCACCGGGATCTGTTTCTCTTCTTCCACCGCCTCTTCGAGGATTTGCTCTTCGATGGTTTCGGTTTTGGCCAGATAGCGTTCCAGCAGGGTGAACAACAGCGGGTTGAGCATGATGGACAGGATGGCGCCGGCCAGCACCAGATTGCGGCCGTGCTCCGACATCATGCCGAGCGCGATGCCGAGGCCCGCCAGAATAAAGGCGAACTCGCCGATCTGCGCCAGGCTGGCGGAAATGGTCAGCGCGGTGCGCTTGGAGTGACCGAACATTTTCACCAGCAGGAACGCGGCGGCGGATTTGCCGAACACGATGATCGCCAGCGTCGCCAGCACCGCCAGCGGTTCGTTAATCACGATCATCGGATCGAACAGCATGCCGACCGAGACGAAGAACAGCACCGCGAACGCATCGCGCAGCGGCAGGGTGTCGTGCGCCGCGCGATGGCTCAGTTCGGACTCGTTCAGCACCATGCCGGCAAAGAAGGCGCCCAGCGCGAAGGAGACGTCGAACAGCTTCACCGCGCCGTAGGCGATGCCGAGCGCCAGCGCCAATACCGCCAGGGTGAACAGCTCGCGCGAGCCGGTGCTGGCGGTTTTCGACAGGATCCATGGCACCAGGCGGCGGCCGACCACGATCATCAGCGCGATGAAGGCGATGACTTTACCGATGGTCAGCGCCAGCTCCATCAGCAGCTGGCTGCTGCTGGCGTTGTCGTTGCCCAGCATATTGCCGAAGGCCGGCAGCAATACCAGCGTCAGAACCATCGCCAAATCTTCGACGATCAGCCAGCCGATGGCGATTTGCCCGCGCTGGCTGTCGATCAGTTGCCGTTCCTCCAGGGCGCGCAGCAGCACCACGGTGCTGGCGGTGGAGAGGCAGAGGCCGAACACCAGACCGGAGATCAGATCCCAGCCGAGCAGCTTGGACAGCCCCATGCCGAGCAGGGTAGCGACGGCTATCTGCGCCACGGCGCCGGGAATGGCGATAGATTTTACTGCGAGGAGGTCTTTCAAAGAGAAGTGCAGGCCAACACCGAACATCAACAGGATAACGCCGATTTCCGCCAGTTCCGGCGCCAGTGAGGTGTCGGCGACGAAACCGGGGGTGAACGGGCCGGCGAGCACCCCTGCGGCCAGATACCCCACCAGAGGGGAAATGCGCAGGCGGTTCGCCAGCATGCCGAGGAGGAAGGCGAGTACTAACCCTCCGACGATGGTGGTGATGAGCGGTGTTGAATTATGCATCCATACTCCTTCTGGCTATGCATCGCGGCACGGGAGAATCGCAACAAAGTTACGAAAAGATACATTTAGTTTATTGCATTTGTTCGCGGCTTGCTTGGCTAATTTGGCCTTTTCTGTAAAAAAACAGAGGATCTCACTTAAGGCGCGGCAATGAGGGGGTTTTGGGCCAGATAAACCAAATAACATTGATTTATCCGTAGGATAACCCGGATGAATAAATAATTTCATCCGGGCGGTTCGCGGGGTTATTGCGGTTTATGCTCCATATTGGGCAGTAATGCGGTGATAATGCCGATCAGCGGCAGGAAAGCACAGATTTGGTAGACCAGTTCGATACTGGTCAAATCGGCGACATAACCAAGAACTGCCGCACCTAACCCGCCCATACCGAAAGCAAAACCGAAGAATAAGCCGGAAACCATGCCCACTTTACCGGGGATCAGCTCCTGAGCGTAGACCAGAATGGCGGAGAACGCCGAGGCGAGAATAACCCCGATGATCACCGTTAAAATGCCGGTCCAATAGAGGGATGCATAGGGTAAAACAAGGGTAAACGGCGCAGCGCCGAGAATAGAGCCCCAAATCACGTATTTACGTCCTATCTTGTCGCCAAGAGGCCCGCCGATAATGGTGCCAGCCGCTACCGCGAACAGGAAAGCGAACAGGTGAATTTGGGCATTCTGCACAGAAACGCCGAACTTATGTATCAGATAAAAGGTGTAATAGCTGCTGATGCTGGCCAGATAGAAGTATTTGGAGAAAATCAGCACCAGCAGGATGCCCAGCGAGTAGGCGACGGTACGTTTTGGCAGCGGTTTCAGCAGCGACGGGCTTTTCGGCTGCCCTTTAGTTGCCCGATGCTGATGTTGATACCACTTGCTGACCTGCAGCAACACCACGATCGCCAGCAGCGCCGCCAGCGAGAACCAGGCGACGTTGCCCTTGCCGTAAGGCGCGATGATCAGCGCCGCCAGCAGCGGGCCGAGCGAGCTGCCGAAGTTGCCGCCGACCTGGAACAGCGACTGCGCCAGGCCGTGCCGCCCGCCGGAGGCCATGCGCGCCACGCGCGAGGATTCCGGGTGGAAGACCGATGAGCCGGTGCCCACCAGCGCCGCCGCCAGCAGCACCAGCGGGAAGGTGCTCGCCACCGACAGCAGCAGCAGGCCGGACAGGGTAAAGCCCATGCCGATCGGCAGCGAGTAAGGCTGCGGGTGTTTATCGGTGTAATACCCGATCAATGGTTGCAGCAGCGAGGCCGTTAGCTGATAGGTCAGGGTAATCATGCCGATCTGCACGAAGCTGAGGTGGAAATCGGCTTGCAGGATCGGGTAAATCGCCAGGATCAGCGACTGGATCATATCGTTGAGCAGGTGAGACACGCTGATGGCGCCAAGGATGGAGAAGGCGGTTCCCTTCACCGCACTGCCCTTGGCGGGCGGCATCGCGCTTTGGCTACTGTCGGTCATATTATTATTAGCCTGATAAGTTGTTGAGCACAGAGATGACATCTTAGGCAGGACGTTCAATTTTTACCATATCTGAAATAATCAGACTCACATCGCAAAAATTTGAAATCAGCTGTCATTAATTCGCGCTACAATTTCGGCCTCATCATAAAAGCCATTTAATACACGGAGATCCGCCATGCGTTTTTCGCTGAAAACCACCGCATGCGCGTTGGCCGTTTCCCTGACGTTGCTGTCGGGGGCCGCCAGTGCCTGGGAAAAGGATAAGACCTACGCCATTACCATTCTGCACACCAACGATCATCACGGTCACTTCTGGCAGAACGATCACGGTGAATATGGCCTGGGCGCGCAGAAAACGCTGGTGGACGGCATTCGTCAGGAAGTGGCGGCGCAGGGCGGCAGCTTGCTGTTGTTGTCCGGCGGCGATATCAACACCGGCGTGCCAGAATCGGATCTGCAGGACGCCGAGCCGGACTTCCGCGGCATGAACCTGGTGGGTTACGACGCGATGGCGATCGGCAACCACGAATTCGACAACCCGCTGAGCGTGCTGCGCCAGCAGGAGAAGTGGGCGACCTTCCCGCTGCTGTCCGCCAATATCTATCAGAAAAGCACCGGCCAGCGCCTGTTCAAGCCTTACGCCTTGTTCGACAAGCAGGGCATCAAGATTGCCGTGATCGGCCTGACGACCGACGACACCGCCAAGATCGGCAACCCGGAGTACTTCACCGACATGGAATTCCGCGTGCCGGCGCAGGAAGCGAAGCAGGTGGTGGAGCAACTGCGTAAGGACGAGAAGCCGGACGTGATTATCGCCGCCACCCACATGGGGCACTATGACAACGGCGAACACGGCTCGAACGCGCCGGGCGACGTGGAGATGGCGCGCAGCCTGCCGGCCGGATATCTCGACATGATCGTCGGCGGCCACTCGCAGGATCCGGTGTGCATGGCCGGCGACAACCGCAAGCAGGCGGATTATGTGCCGGGCACGCCGTGCTCGCCGGATCGCCAGAACGGCACCTGGATCGTGCAGGCGCACGAGTGGGGCAAATACGTGGGGCGCGCCGATTTCGAATTCCGCAACGGCGAGCTGAAGCTGGTGCATTATCAGCTGATTCCGGTGAACCTGAAGAAGAAAGTGGAGAAAGCGGACGGCACCAGCGAGCGGGTGTACTACACCCAGCAGATTGCGGAAGATCCGACCATGATGAAGCTGCTGACGCCATTCCAGGATAAGGGCAAGGCGCAGTTGGAAGTGAAGATCGGCAGCGTCAACGGCAAGCTTGAAGGCGACCGCAGCAAGGTGCGCTTCGTGCAGACCAACCTGGCGCGGGTGATGCTGGCCGCGCAGAGGGAGCGCGCCGACGCCGACTTCGCCGTGATGAGCGGCGGCGGGGTGCGCGATTCAATTGAAAGCGGCGATATCACCTACAAGAATGTGCTCAAGGTGCAGCCGTTCGGCAACACCCTGGTGCATGTCGATATGAAAGGCCGCGAGGTTGAGCAGTACCTGGCGGTGGTGGCCAACATGAAGCCGGATTCCGGCGCCTACGCCCAGTTCGCCAACGTCAGCCTGGTGGCGGACGGCAAGGGCGTCAGCGAGGTGAAGATCAATGGCCAGCCGCTGCAGGCGGATAAAACTTACCGCATGGCGACGCTGAACTTCAACGCGCTGGGCGGCGACGGCTATCCGAAGCTGGACGGGCTGCCGAGCTATGTCAACACCGGCTTTATCGACGCCGAGGTGCTGAAGCAATACATCGAGAAACACTCGCCGCTGGATGCGGCGGCTTACGAACCGAAGGGCGAAATCGTTTATCGCTAATCGCCACCGCCGCGGCCTGCCCCCATGGGCGGGCCGCCTGTTTTCCCGCCGAAAACCCCGCCTCAAACGCACGCAAAAGTCGCCGCCGCCGCCTTCCAATGATAGCCTGAGCGACAATTTGGTTTTGATAACGCAAACAGGAAGATGACATGTTGAAAACCGCAGGCTGGCTGCTGCCCGCCATCGTGGCGCTGGCGGGGTGTTCGTCATCCGGCCCACGTCACGAACAAACCCTCAGCCAGGCGCTGGCGGCCATCGGCCAGGACAAGGCGTTGGCCGGGGCGTCGAGCGGCGTGATGGTGCGCGACGCCAACAGCGGCAAGGTGCTGTATCAGGCGCACGCGGATCAGCGTTTGGCGCCGGCTTCCAACATGAAGATGTTCACCTCTCTGGCGGCGTTCGGCGTGCTGGGGGCCGATTACCGCTTTGAAACCCGGCTGCTGACCGCCGGTAAACAGCACGGCGACACCTTGCAAGGGGATCTCTATCTGCAGGGCAGCGGCGATCCGACGCTGCATCCGGACGATCTCGACACCTTCGCCGCGGCGCTGGCGCAGCGCGGCGTCCGTCATATACAGGGGCGGTTGTTGCTGGATGCCGGCGCCTTCGATCAGACGCCATTCGGCGCCGGTTGGAGCTGGGACGATGAACCTTTCGCCTTCGCTGCGCCGATCTCGGCGCTGAACTACGCCTTTACTCCCGGCGGCGATATCAACGTGGTGCAGGTGGCGGTGCGGCCGGGCGCCCGCGCCGGCGCGCCGGGACGGGCGAGCTTCTATCCCGCCAATGACGCGGTGACGCTGGTCAACCGCACCACCACCGGCAGTGACACCGCGCTGACGTACGAGCGCCGGCCGGGCAGCAACCGGATCGTGGTCAGCGGCACCATCGCCGCGCAGGCGGAGGCCAGCTCGCGATTGATTACCGTCGATCAACCGTCCCTCGTCGTCGGCGCCTTATTGCAACATGCCCTGCGCGCGCACGGCATCACCCTGCGCGGCAAGGTTGACGAGGGCGTGACGCCGGCCGGCGCACAGCTGCTGGCGGAAAAAACCTCGCCGCCGCTCTCCCGCCTGGTCGTCACCTTCCTGAAAGTCTCCAATAACGGCTACGGCGAGATATTGACCAAGGCGATGGGCCGCAAGACGCAGGGTAAAGGGGATTGGGCCACCGGCCTTCAGGCGATAAACGGATTTGTGCAAAGCCAGGGCGTCGCGGCCGACGCCTATCGCCAGGTGGACGGTTCAGGGCTGTCGCGCATGAACCAGATCACGCCGCAACAGCTGACGACGCTGCTGCTGGCGGCCAGAAAACAGCCGTGGTTCGCCGACTGGTATCACGCCTTGCCCATTGCGGGCGAGCCGGGATTGCTGGTGGGCGGCACGCTGCGTAACCGCATGGTGAACAGCGCGGCGGCAGGGCGCGCCCACGCCAAGAGCGGTTCCATGACCGGCGTATCGTCGCTCAGCGGCTATGTCGATTCGGCGACCGGTCGGCCGCTGGCATTCGCCATCATCAGCAATAACTATTTGGTGCCCGGCGCGCAGGTGAAGGCGCTGGAGGACCGCCTGGTGGAAACGCTGGCGGCCTGTGACGCCACGGTGGCGTGCCGCTGAGCGCGCGGCGTCAGTCGCGTTTGGCGATGTCGGCGAAGCTGCCGGCCAGCAGGCGGCACAGATCGGCGGCGGCCAACTCGATGTCCAGCCCGCGTTTGCCGCCGGAAACATAGATGGTGGTGAACGCTTGCGCCGGGCTGTCGATCACCGTCGGCAGCCGTTTTTTCTGCCCCAGCGGGCTGATGCCGCCCACCAGATACCCGGTGACGCGCTGCGCCAGCTGCGGATCGGCCATCTCGGCCTTTTTGGCGCCGAGGGCGCGGGCGACCTTTTTCAGATCCAACTGGGTTGCGACCGGCGTGACCGCCACCGCCAGGTGTTTGGCGTCGCCGTTCAGCGCCACCAGCAAGGTTTTGTAAACCCGATCGGCATCCAGCCCCAGCTTTTTCACCGCTTCGTCACCGAAGTTGGTTTCGTCACTGTCGTGGTGATAAGGATGAAGGGTGAAGGCGACCTTTTGTTTCTCAAGCAGAACGACTGCGGGCGTCATGATGTGTTGTCCAAAATGTCCCCAGCGGGGAAAGGGTGATAACCAGCCTTAAAAATACAAAAATCCAACCTGCCCGGCAACCTGAGCGGCTGTTACATAAAGCGGGTTGCCAAGATATTCACCGGGTTGCTACCCTGTTTACTGTAACCGTTAACACGGTTGCTATGCGTATAACTAGAATACAAGAAATTCCTCTTTGACTGGCCAATAGCGATATTGGCCACTTTTTTACCCCTGCGGCTGCAGCATCGCCGGCAGGTTATCCTCGCCGTACAGGTGCAATGCGCCAACCGCCACCACATAGTCACCGGCCGGCAGCGCCTCCAACTGACGCCGCCAGTCGCGATTGCGCTGATGCATTAGCACGTCGTACAGCCCGGCGCTGAAGGTGGCCGGCAGCGTGTCCAGCGTGCCGCGCGGTTTGGCGTCCAGCCACCAGCTCACCATGGTTTGCAGCAGCCGCGCGTTGGTATGCCAGTGTTCCAGCGTATCGCGCAGCAGCGCGATGCCGCCTTCCGGCAATTGTTCCAGCATCGCCAGCTGCTGCTGCGCGCCTTCCAGTTCGATCACCGGTTTGTCCTGCGCCCGGGCGGCCTGCAGCAGCTGATAGTCCACGCCATATTCCGCGCGCAGCCCCAGACGCTGAGCCTGGCGCGCCTGCATCATCAGCGCCACCTGCCAGCCGGGCAGGGTGGCGAAGGTGTGCGGGTCGGCGCCTAACTCATGGCACAGCGCCAACAACCGTTGATAATCTTCGGCGGACAGGCGCTGTTCCAGCGCCGGCTGTAGTTCGGCGTGGTCGAAAGGGGAGGCGGAGTCGGTGATATCGGCTTCGACGATCAGCGCGTCGGCCTGCTGCAGCCGGGCGGCCAGCCGGGGCGGCAACGGCGACATATCGACGGTGCCCATATGGATGCTGCCCACCAGATGCAGCCGACGATCGCCTGGCAGAGTGATGTCCAGCGCCGGATAAGCGTAACGTTTGGGGGAAATCAGGCCGAGAAAGGCGGCGAGGCGGCGTAACAGTTGACCCATACGGCGTGGCTCCTGAATAACGGGTGCGCGTTTCAGCATGAAAGGCGAGGGGAAATCGTCATTCATGCTAAACGCTATCCGCCGCGCAGGAAAGCCCGGAAAACGGCGGGGCGCCTTGACGGCGCCCCGGAGCTTACTTCCTGGGTTTAAAACGCAGCAGCCGGTTGGCGTTGCTGACCACGGTAATGGACGACAGCGCCATCGCCGCGCCCGCCACCACCGGGCTGAGCAGCGTGCCGGTCAGCGGGTAGAGCACGCCGGCGGCGATCGGAATGCCCAGCGTATTGTAGATAAAGGCGCCGAACAGGTTCTGCTTCATGTTGCGCAGCGTGGCCTTCGACAGTTCCACCGCATCCGCCACGCCGTGCAGGCTGTGGCGCATCAGGGTGATGGCGGCGGTCTCGATGGCGATGTCGCTGCCGCCGCCCATCGCGATGCCCACGTCGGCCTGCGCCAGCGCCGGGGCGTCGTTGATGCCGTCGCCGACCATCGCCACGCGCTGGCCCTGCGCCTGCAGCTGCTTGATCGCCGCCGCTTTGCCGTCCGGCAGCACGCCGGCAATCACCCGATCGATACCGGCCTCTTTGGCGATGGCGTTGGCGGTTACCGGGTTGTCGCCGGTCAGCATCACCAACTGATACCCCTGTTGGTGCAGGCGCTGCAGCGCCGCGATGCTGTCCTCGCGCAGCGGATCGCGAATGGCGAACAGCGCGGCCGGTTTACCGTCCACGGCCAGCAGCACCGGCGTCACGCCGCGTTCGGCCTGGGCGCGCATCGGCGCTTCCAGTTCGGCGGTCGCGACCTGATGCTGCTCCAGCAGCGCGGCGTTGCCCAACAGCACCTGCACGCCGTCGATCTCCCCGCTGACGCCGGCGCCGCGCAGGGTGCGGAACTGCGCTACCTGCGGCAGCGTTTGCCCGGCGGCGCGTTCCATGATGGCGCGCGCCAGCGGGTGGTTGGAGCCTTGTTCCAGCGCGGCGGCCCAGCCGATCGCCTGCTGTTCGCTGACCTGATTGAAGGTGAGGATCTCCACCACCTGCGGTTTCCCTTCGGTCAGGGTGCCGGTTTTGTCGAACACCAGGGTGTCCAGCTGGCTGGCCTGCTGCAGGGCGTCGGCGTCGCGCACCAGCACGCCGAACTCTGCCGCGCGGCCGACGCCGGAGATGATCGACATCGGCGTTGCCAGGCCCAATGCGCACGGGCAGGCGATGATCAGCACCGTGGTGGCGATCACCAGCGTATAGACCAGCTGCGGCTGCGGGCCGAAGAAGTACCACATCGCCGCGCTGAACAGCGCGATCGCCACCACCGCCGGCACGAACACCGCCGAGACGCGGTCGGCCAGTTGGCCGATCGCCGGTTTACTGCTCTGCGCCTGACGCACCAGTTTGATGATGCGCGCCAGCGTGGTTTGGCTGCCGATGGCGGCGGCGCGGAACAGCACGCTGCCGTCGTCGACCACCGTCCCGGCATGCACCGTATCGCCGGGGCCTTTCTGCTGCGGCACCGCTTCGCCGGTCAGCATCGCTTCATCGAGCCAGACTTCGCCCTGCTCGATTTCACCGTCGACCGGCACGCGATCGCCGGTGGTCAGCCGCAGCGTCATGCCGAGCTGCACCTCCGCCAGCGGGATATCGCGCTCGCCGTCGTCGGTCACCAGGCGCGCGGTGGGCGGCGTCAGGTCCAGCAGCCGCTCCAGCGCCTGTGAAGAACGCTGACGGGCGCGCTGCTCCAGCGCATGGCCGAGGTTGATCAAACCGATGATCATCGCGCTGGCCTCGTAATAGAGGTGGCGCGCCGCCATCGGGAAGAAATCGGGCCAAATGTTGACGGCGATCGAGTAAAGCCAGGCGGCGCCGGTGCCGAGTGCCACCAGGGTGTCCATGGTGGCGCTGCCGTTCATCAGCGCGCGCCAGGCGTTGCGGTAGAAGTGCCCGCCGGCGAACACCATCACCGCCAGGGTGATGACGCCGACCAGCAGCCAGGGGCGCTGGGTTTCCGGCGTCAGCGTCATGCTGCCGCCGAACAGCCCCCAGGCCATCAGCGGGATACCCAACGCCAGACCGAGCGCCGCCTGCCAGCTAAAGCGCTTCATGTTGGCGCGTGCGGTCTGCTGCTGGCGCTCGCGGCGTTCGGTCTCGTCCTGAATCATCTCGGCGCCGTAGCCGGCTTTTTCCACCGCCGCCACCAGCGCTTGCGCATCGGCGGCGCCGGTCACCAGCGCGCTGCGTTCCGCCAGGTTGACGCGCGCGTGTTCTACGCCGGGTACGCTTTGCAGCGCCTGCTGCACTTTATTGACGCAGCTGGCGCAGGTCATGCCGCTGAGCAGCAGCTGTACGCTGTCGTCCGCGCTGTCGGTTGCCGGAAGGGAAGGTTGCGCCGCTGGCTGAACGTCCGGCAACGAAGGTGTTGCGTCAGCCAACGGCTCAGTTTTTGGGGCGGCGGCGCCCGCTACGCTGGCGTGATAACCGGCATCTTCCACCGCAGCGATCAGCGCCTGCGAATCGGCATCGCCGTACACTTTCGCGCTGTCGATCTCGACCTCGGCGGCGAACACGCCCGGCACCGCTTCCAGCGCCTTGCGGGTGGTGCCGACGCAGTGCATGCAGCTCAGGCCGCTCAGCTGCAGTTCGGTATCGGCGTGCGGCGCGACTTCGGCCTGATAACCGGCGGCGATCACGCTGTCGATCAGCGCGCTGTCCGGTGCGTCGCCGGTCACTTTGGCGTAATGCACGTTAACGTCCGCCTGTTCGACATCGCTGCGGCTTTCCAGGGCTTTTTTCACCCGCTGCGCGCAGTTCATGCAGGACAGCCCCTGCAATGCCAGCATAGTGGTGTGTGACATGATTGGACTCCTTGCTTAGAAGGCGGTGTTTAAAGGTTGACCGCCTGACCTGTTTTCACTAAGAAGGGAGCTTAAACCTTCCAGCAAGGGTAAGGTCAAGGCGGTTTTTACTTGCGCGGGCGTGACGGTCGTTTTGTGTTGTATGACAAGGCGTTTTATCGGCGGCAGCGCGGTCGGCTTACCCGAACCGCGCTGCCGCGTTGGGGTTACAGCACGAAAGGAATAAAACACTTAACCTGACGTTTATAGTTGCGCCAGACCTCGCCGTAGCGCTTCTCGGCCATTTTCTCGCTTTTGGGAATGGCGTCGGCGAAATACTGCACCAGGTTAGTCAGCGGTGCGATCAGGCCAAACAGGTTGCCGGCAAGCAGCCCGAAGCTGACGAAAATAAGAAAGTCGCCGAAATAATTCGGATGGCGCGCCAATCCCCAAAAGCCACTGTTCAGCAACCGGCCTTTATTGTTCGGATCCTGTTTGAAGCGCCGTTTTTGATAATCGCTGCCGAAGTGGAACAGCGTGCCTATCAGGTAGACCCCAATGGCCAGCCATTGCAGCGCGCCCCACGTCCCCTGCAGTTGGCTGGCCCAGTAAAAGGGCAGGCAGTACAGGCCGCCGAAGATCATGACCATCATCACCGCCAGCCAGGGCACCTGCTGCGTGGGCATCACGTCCTTGAGTTTGGCCGCGGCGGTGTTGCCGTACCAACGTGTCAGCACGATGTTCATGCGCAGCAGGTACAGGCCGACCATGAGAAGGATCAGGGCTTTGTGGCTCAGATCGCCCTCGCCGAAATAGCAATAGACCAGGGTAACCGGCCCCATGGCGTTGAACCCCCACAGGAACATCGGGCGAGTGTCCTGGGCGCCGCGGCTGGTAATAAACGCCAGCAGGGCAAGGATCAACAAAACAACGGCCAAAGCAATCCATACATTCATTGTGTTCTCCTCAGCGGATTAGGGGGAATCGTTCCCCGGGTGCGCGCATTCGCCGGATGGCGGCGCGGTCAAAATGCTTTGCCAACTGCGTCTGGGCGCTGCGCTGCCCCATTGTTGCAGGTGGCCGAAGCGGGCAAAAAACACCGGGGGAGCGCTGAGCGCCAGGGTTGCTGCGAGCTCGCGACGCGCCTCGGCGTGTTGCACCAGAACGCTGATCGGATGCAATCCCCAACCCCAGTGTTGCAGCGTGAGCCACAGACGCCCAAGCCGCATGCCGGTGGCGAACAGGTGCTCGGCACTTTCGTCGTTCAGACACAGCGCCAGGTATTGCGGGCCTTCCGCGACGCGTTGCGCCAGCCCTTGCGCCATATAAGCCGGCAGGCGCAGCCCGGTCGCCAGCCGGCTTAAGCGAGGATGAAACGCCACTTGAAAGAAGCGCTTGAATGCTGGGGATACCGGGCCAAACAGGTGGTGCAGGTGAAAACCGTCGTCGGTAGGCTGCCGTTCGTTGAAGCGGATGTATTGATAGGTTTCCCGCCAGGCTTGGCGATCCGAGAAATCGAGCGCGGCGTGACGAGCGGTGAGCTGCGCGACCCGACGGCGAGCGCGTTCGTCACCTGCGATACTGAGTGAACTTGCCGTTCCGTCGAACAAGGTCTGCAGCTGCATCCGCTGCGCTTCATTGATTGGCGTAGGCTGATAGGCCGCCCGTGCGGTATGCCGCTCGCCGATCAGCTGCGCCAATTGGCGATGGGCGGCGCGATCGGGCGCGGCAGGCGCGGCGGGCGCAAAGCTCAGTAAATGCGTGGGGCCATTCTCCCAACGCCAGGCGAGAGGCGAGCCTGCACAGTTGAGCAGCGCGCTGAGGTACTCGAAGAAAATCCCGCAGCTCATCAGCATCTCGCGTTCCAGCGAAGGCAGGCTCTGCAAGGCGCGACGGCGGTCGATAGCCAACCGGCCACATCGGGCGTCGGCGTCATAGTGGAGAGACCAGGGTTGACAGTTGTGTGAAGAGGGCGCCTGCCGCGCGATGTCCACGGCCTGTTGCAGCGCCGCGGCGAAAAGGTCTTGGGTCATGATAAGGCTCCGAAAGCGGAAGGGGCGGGCAGGGAAAATACGGTAACGTTCGCTCTGAACAACATGCTCTCCTCCGCCGGAAAGCAGAGTGCGCATGCCCAGTCCAGGCTGCGCCACAGCCAGAAGCGTCTGCTCGCCAAACTGCCGTCGGCGCTTGAGACCAACCCGGTGCGCCAGTCGATGCCGATCGTCCGCAATTCGTAGGGCAGACCGCGGCCGTGGCTTTTTAAAAATGCTTCGCGAATGGCCCAGACGGCGCAGGCCTGTATGCGTCCCAATCGCTGCTCCGCCTCGCTAAAGGCCCAGCGCAGCGCCGCGCCGGAGAAGGGGCGATAATGCTGCAGATCGATGCCGAGCGGGATATCGCCGGTGGCGCTGGCGTACCAGGCATGCGAATGGCTGAGGGAAACGTGGCGGCGTCCCAGCAGGAGGTGTTCGCCGAACGGTTGTCCACTCGTCTCATGGCGCAGCGTAAAGCCGGTCGCGTGCCCCTGGCACCATGTCCGGTTCAGCAGCGCGACGGCCTGCGCCCGCGCGAGGTTTTTCACCGCCGACAGATGCCGCAATCCCCGAACGGCGGCGCAGCGGTGGGTGCCGCCCAGGGCGATGACGATACGCGGCGCCACGCTAAGCTCGATAACCATCGGCGATGCGTTCTCCGCTGATTTCGTCAACGACTTCCGCCAACTGATTAAAGCGTTCAACCAGGCTTTGAAACAGCGGGGTTTGCATCTCGCGCTCGAACATTTTCAGCGAGTTCAGCTGAATGATTTCGATAAAGTGAAACGGCGCCTCCGCCGAAGGGCTGACTTCGATGACATCGAAGGCGCGTACCGCATCGAGGTGGCGGCAAGCCTGGTAATCGGTCGTCTCCACCCAGTCGCGAAACGCGGCGCGGTGGGCGATGTCTTTTAGCCGAATCTTATGGACGATAATGTGCATCTGGGCGGCCTTTTTAAACGGGTTGATGGATAAGCAAATGGTAATTGATGCCACCGGTGCCAAAGCCGTTGATCGCCGCCCGACGTCCGCCTTCACCGTGTGGCCAGTCGAGCGCGACTTGCGGGATTTCGGCCGGGATCGCCGCCAGCGGCAGTTCGGCATTCAATGTCGCCACCGGCGTGGGCGGGATTTGACCGTGTTCGAAAGCGCTCAGCACTTTGCACAGGCTGAGCGCGCCGGCGCCGGCGAAACAGTGGCCGAAGTTGTACTTCACCGAACCGATGTACAAAGGGGCGTGCGCGGCGCGGCGATACCCCTGATGCAATGACGCGACTTCTGCCCGATCGCCCAGTTCGGTGCCGGTGCCGTGCGCTTCGAGATACTGTATCTGGCGCGCTTCGACGGCGCTCAGGCTCTGGGTTTTTTCGATTGCCAACGCCTGACCCTCGGGATCGGGCGCGGTCATGGAATAGCTGTCGCAAGATCCCGATATCGCTTCGATGGTGGCGATGGCCCGCGATGTCGCCTGGCCGGTCAGAATGAAGAAGCCGCCACCGTCGCCGGGAGTAAAACCGTCGGCTTGTCGGGCGAAAGGTCGCATACGCGAAGCGGAAAGCATCATCTGCGCGCTGCACAGCACCATATCGCGTTCGAGCGTCGCCGTTTCTATGCCGCCGACGAGCACCGCATCGTAGCGGCCGGCCTGTAACGCCCTGACCGCATTGTGCAAGGCGGCCAGCGAACTGGCGCAGGCCGCCTCGACCGCGTAGCAGTCCGCCTCGACGCCGAGCTGTTGCGCCAACAGCTGCGCGGTGCCGAGGCCGCAGGCGCCATGCCAGCTCCAGCGGTTGATCGCGGGTTGGGGCGGTGGCGAAAGGGCGACGCCGGCGGGAGGCAACGTCGGCCACAGGGCGCGCATGGCCTGTTGTCGATCGGCGCTCAAAGACAGGTTGCTGGCGACGATAATGGCGATGCGTTCAAAGCGTCGCAGGCTGTCGGGCCACGCCGCGCAGCCGTTGAGGGCGTGCAGTTGTGTGACGTCGAGGCGCTGTTTTTTGGCCGGCATCATAGGCCGCGTCAGCTCAAGCCGCACCGGATCGTGCGTTGGGAAGCACATGGCGTGAGCGGTGTAGGTGCTGAGCTTTTGCGGCGTGGGTCGCACGAAGGCGCCGGGGTGCAGCTGCTCGGGGCTGTGATCGCGCAGGGCGTCCTCCCCGTTGCGCAAGGCCTGCCAGAAACGCGCTTTATCCAGCCCCTGCGCGGTGATGGGCTGATAGTCGATGATGCTGATGCGTGGCGAAGCCGTCGGTTTTAATGAGGGGGGAGACGCCGCGTCGATCCGCCAGCGGTAGCCGGTGAACGAGTGCCCGGCGCACGCCTGTTGCCGTTGCAACAGCATGTCGAGGAGATGGCAGAAAACCTGATTGGCGCCGGCAAAATAGCCGGCGCTCGGCGCGGCATCCTGCCGTTCGGCGATCAGGGTCGACAAATGTGCGATCGCTGGCCATCCCTGTTCCTGAGCGACGTCCAGCGGGCAAACGACCAGGCTGATCGCGCCCTCCAGCCAACAGGCCGAAGAGGAAACGCCCTGCGCCAACAGCATGTCCGCCTGAGGTTGATGGTGGAAGCATTGTACGGCGGTCAGCACCGCCATGCGGCTGTCGGCATGGCGAAAACAGTCTTGCGCCAGCTGCAGCAAGCGCAGGCCGCCCAGATCGGCGCCGTCGAGGGTTTGGCATTTACCGCGCGTGCGGGCGAAATGGGCGATGCGCGCGGGAATGCTGGAGGCCATTTCCCCCACGCGATCGTGGGATGAACTGCCGAACGCCTGGGCCAGCGGCTGTTTGTAATCGTCAATCCGGCGCATGACCGCCGCCGGTGAGAGACCCTGAACGTCAAGCCGTTCGGCCAGCCTGCGCAGCGCGCCGATTTTGGTGGCGTTGCGATAGGCCGCATCACTGCCCAAATGGGTGGCGCAAAATTGATCGCAGCGGTCGCGCAACGCGTCGGATAACGTCAGATGCTGCATGGCGGCGGAGGCGGCCTGCAGCGCCAGGCGGGTCTCGCGGCTGACCGCCAGTCGAAACAGCGGCGGGATGGCGAATTTTTTGAAATCAAACGCGGCGTCGTCGATCTGGCGGCCGCGGATCGGCGCGGCCGCATCGCTCCACGGCATCGGCGGCGGGGCGTCGAACAGCGCCGACCAGGCGGCGCCGTTGGACAGATCGATACGATCGATGCCGGGCAGTGCGCAGCCGATGCCGACCAGCGCCAGCGGCGCGGCATGAATTTCCTGGTTCATCGCGCATTCACCTCGGACAAACGTCCTCTGTCCACCTTGCCGTTCGCGTTGGTGGGCAGGCTGTCGGCGACCACCAGTTGGCTGGGGAGCATATAGGCGGGCAGCCTGGGCTGCAGGAACTGCTTGAGCTCCAGCAGGTTGGGGCGGAGCGCGCCGGGATGGAGGGTGATCACGGCGATCAGTTTTTGCTTCAGCTCGCCGAGCTCGACATACAGTGCGGCCTGGCAGACCGAGGGATGGTGATGAAGGATCGATTCTATCTCCCCCAATTCCACCCGGTAGCCGTTGATTTTCACCATGTCGTCCAGCCGGCCGCGGTAGACCAGCCCATTCGCCGTCGTCTCCACCCAGTCGCCGGTCGCGTGGCATTGGCGCGGATGCCATTGCGCTTGCCGCGATGAGGCGACGTTGCTGTAGCCGGGGGTAACGCACCGCCCGCCGATCAGCAATTCTCCGCGTCGGCCCGGCGTACCGTCAATCGGCTGCAGATGCCCCTGCTCATCGACCAACTGCGCCGTCAAGCCGGGCAGCGGATGGCCGATGGGGATCTGCTCCAGCGTCGCCAACTGCGTTCGATCCAGCGCGTAGGCGGTGCAGACATTGGTTTCCGTCGGGCCATACCAGTTGCTGACGCGGCAGCGAGCCGGCAGATGCGCAACCAGGCGCCTCAGCGCGGCGGCCGGATAAGGCTCTCCGGCGAACGTGACCTGGCGCAGCGTTTTCACCGTCGACGGCGCCAGCAACGCGCTCTTTTCCAGCATGGCTAAAATCGAAGGCACGCTATACCACAGGGTGACGCCGTGCGTTTGCAATCCGCGAACGAGAGCCTGGCAATCTTTCTGTTCATCTTCGCGCACGATCCAGGTCGCGGCGCCGGCACAAACGCCGGCGAACAGATCGAAGGTGCTCAGATCAAAGGCGAAACTGGCATGGTTGGCCAGCACGTCGCGCGCCGTCAGTTGTGTATCGCTGACGGCCCAGCCGATGAAAAACGTCAGCATGTCATGGGTGATTTGCACCCCTTTCGGGGTGCCTGTGGAGCCTGAAGTATAGAGAATGGCGGCGAGGGGAGAGCCGAGCGCGGCGATCGCTTCCGGCCAGGCGCCATCGAGATCGGTGCGGTCATCGAGCGCGTTCAACCAGCCCTCATCGACGATCAGCGCGGGTGAGGCGGCGGCGATAATGCGTTCGATGCGCGCCGTCGGTTGGCTGAAATCGATAGGGACATAGTGGTTGCCGCTCAGCCAACACGCGTACATGGCGGCGACGGCGTCGGGCCCTTTCTGCAGGTTGAGCAGCACGGCCTGCTGCTTCAACCCGGCATGTCGCAGCGCCGCCGCCATCATGCAGGCGCGATCGGCCAGGCGACGATAGCTCCAGCGCCGATCGCCGCACAGCAGAGCGGTGCTTTCCGGCGCTTGGCGGGCGTGCCGGAACAGGGCCTCCAGTATCGGTGAAATGAAGGTTGCCATGATGTCAGACCTCGGCGGCGCGTGCGCGCTCTTCCCGTCGGACATCGCCGTTGACCGGCACGCCGGTCTCCAGCGCCGCCGCCACCAAAATGGCGTAGGCTTCATCCAGATCTTCACGCGTGTGTTCACTGGTCACGCTGATGCGTAAGCGGGCGTCACCCACGCTGACGCCCGGGAAGACCACGGTCTGGCAGAATAGCCCGCGCGCCCGGACGGCGCGGCCGAACAGCAGCGTTTTGGCGTCGTCGCCCACCACCACCGGAATGATGGCCGAGTCGGAATGCTCAAGGTCAAAACCGGCGTTAAGCAGCAACGTGCGGAAGTAGTAGATGTTGTCCCACAGCTTGGTCAGTCGCTCGGGTTCACGCAGCATCACGTCGATGGAGGCGATCACGCCGGCGGCGACTGCGGCGGGGATGGTGGCGGCGAAAACATAGGAGTTGGAGTAGAAACGCAGGTATTCGACCACTTCGCCATCGGCGCAAACGAAGCCGCCTAACCCCGACAGCGCCTTGCTCATGGTGCCCAGTTCGAGATCCACCTGGCCTTTCATATTGAAGTGTTCCGCCGTGCCCGAGCCGGTTTTGCCCAAGACGCCCGTCGCGTGCGCGTCGTCGACCAATACGCGTGCGCCGTAGCGTTCGGCCAGCTTCATCAGGCGCGGCAGATCGACGATATCGCCGTGCATGCTGAAAACGCCATCGGTGACGATCAGCTTGCCGCCGGGGTGATCGGCGTATTTGGCCAGCGATTTCTCAAGGCTGGTCAAAGAGTGGTCATAAATTTTCCGCTGCGCGCCCGCCAACTTGCAGCCGTCCTGGATGCTCATGTGGTTGATGGCGTCGGTGAACACCAGGTCGTGTCGGCTGGTCAGAGCCGAGATGCATCCCAGGTTGGCCGAGTAGCCGGACGGATAGACGATGCAGTCTTCGCGCCCTTTGAGCTTGGCCAGTTTGCGCTCCAATTCCAGATGCAGCACGTTGCTGCCGGCGATGATGCGGCACCCGGTGTTGGTGGCGCCGTACAGGCCAGCGGCGTCCTGGATGGCGTGGATCACTTCCGGATGGTTCGACAATCCCAGATAGCTGTTGGAGCCGAACATCAGAAATTCGCGGCTTTTGCCGGTGACCTCGTCGAACATGACCGCGCGGTTTTTGCACGGCGTTTCAAGCGGCATGCCGTACCAGTAAAGCTGACGCTGTTTTTTATCGCGATAAAAAGCGCCGAATTCACGCGTTTTATGGAACAAATCCGGGTGCTCGATGCCGACGAAGTCCCGCATGGTGCGCGGATCGCCGAGCTCATCGCGCGCGTCCGGCGATGCGGGCGCCTTGGTGGGCTGCGGCGCGGCGGACGCGGCGGTGTGCTGGCCAAAGCGGCTGAACCACGCTTCGCCCTGTTCCTGAACCAGCCGCGCCGCCAGGTTGTGCTCCAGCTCAGCCAGCGTGCGGCACTCCGCCAGCGCCGCGTTATCGTCCAGGCCCAGCGTTTTGAGCAACTCGTTGCGCGCCATCACCACCGCTACGGAGTCGATGCCCAGGTCGCCTTCGATGGCGGCGTCGGGGGACAGATCACGCACTTCATATCCGCTGTGGGTGGCGAACACCTGGCGCACGAGAGCGCTCAACCAGTCCTGAGGCGTCTCGGGGGCAGGTTGCGCGGCGGCGTTCGGCGTCGGCAGCGTGAAACCGCGCTGCAAAATACCGTCGAGCGCATCCTGAATGGTTTTGATCTCCTGGATCGCCAGCGGCGTATTTAATTGGAACTGACGGTTCAGCACCATGGCAATTTCCGCCAGCGCGATGGAGTCGACGCCCAAATCGTTTTCCAGATGGCTGGTCAGGGCCAGTGCCGACGGTTCGTACTCGGTCAGCCGGGCGAAGGTGTGCAGCACCGACTGCCGGACGGCTTCATGCGCGTTTGCGGCGCTATCGACGGCGTGAACGCTCATGCGACACCCCCTGCGGCGACTTGCGCTTGCAACCGTTGCACCAGCGCGACCATCGCCTGCACCGAGGCGAAGTTCGCCGGATGGATCTCATGCATGCCGATGGCGACATGAGACTCCTGACGCAGAAAATCCACCAGATCGAAAATGGAGGCGGAATCGACGACGTTCAGTTCAAACAGCGGGGTTTGAGCATTCAGGCCGTCGTGATCGCCATCCAGATACTGGGTGGCGATATGCTGGATCAATTTGCTTTCTAACATTGCGAGCTCCCGTTGCTAACTGGTTATTTTTCGCCGACGATCAGGGTGCGTGGGCCGGCTATTTTCATGATGCGCGCGTTGCTGAATCCCGCCAGACGGAATCTGTCCAGGTATTCCTGCGCGCTGCTCTCTATGCCGCCGTCGGTGGAGACCAGCATGTTCAGCGACAGCAGGGCGGTAAATTCCGGCCCTGATTTGTCTTCGTTCAGCGGCGTTTCGGAAGCGATGAAGCGGCCGCCGGCCGGCATCGCCCGATAGATGTTGCGCAGGATGGTCAGTTGGGTTTCCGGGGCGTAGTCGTGCAGCATCCATCCCAGGTGGATCAGGTCATAGCCGCCGATCGGCAGATCGCCGCTGATGACATCGCCCTCCACGACGTCAATGCGTTCGCCATAGCCTTGCAGCGTCAGCTTGTCGCGCAAGAACGCCGAGGCCTGCGGCAGTTCGCAGATCGCGAGTGCGATCCCCGGATAAGCGTCGGCGATCGCCATCGGCAGGCTGCCGATCCCGCTGCCGATGTCCAAAAACGCACGGTGTTGCGAGAAGTCGTAATCGCGAACAAAGCCGGCGATAAAGGGCGCGGCGAATTTACCGAGAAATTCCTGGAAGTCCGCCACGTCGTCCGGATTTTGGTACAGGATGTCGAACCAACTGCGGTCATCGCCGAAGACCGTGCGGCGCTGGTGGGCATCGTTTCGCACCGCCGTTTTCAGCTCGCCCCACAGCGGATACAGGAAGGTATCGATGTGGCGGCCCAGCCATCCCAGCCACTGGGGTTCGTCGCTCAACAGAAAAGCCCGGTGGGCGGCGGGCAAATGATAAAGGCCGTCTCGTTGGTCGAGATACCCCATGGCCCGCAGCGCGATGAGCAACTGCTCGGTGGAACGCGCCGGGCAGTCAAGCCGCGCGGCGATGTGCGCCGCGTCGGCGTCCCGATCACGCAGATGATCGAACAGCTTCAGCGCCAGCGCGGCGGTCAGCGCCTTGGCCTGGAAAAAGCCCATCATCTGATTGACGGCATCTTGCTTGGTTAAAGGCATTGCTGGCTCCCTAGTCTAAAAAGGTGGAGAGTTCCTCGCACACCGTGGCAAAGGCGCCGACGAAACGGTCGATCTCGGCTTTGCTGATGATGAGCGGGGGTTGAATACGGATCACCGTCGAGCTGTTGGCGGTAATGAAGGTCAGGATCTTGTGGTCCTGGCACAGCTTGGTGACGAATTTCATGCAGAACATTTCGCCGAGCGCCTGTTCCATGCGATCCATCGCCGCCCGCAAATGGGCTTGCACCGGATCGGGCAAGAATTTCCAGGTGGTGTGCCAATCGCCCGGCAGCCGGGTGGCGAATTCGCGGGCGGAGGCGTTGACCGCGCCGGTGAACGCCTGATCGAACTGGATCCCCAGCATCAGGCCGCGGCCGCGCACTTCGCTGACGAACGGATAGCGGGCGGCGATCTCGCTCAGTGCCTGCTTAAAGTAGGCGCCCATCCGTTCGGCATGGCCGACCAAATCCTGCGCCAGGATCTCGCGCAGCGCGCTGAGGGCGACGACCGAGGCGAGGTTGCCGCCGCCGTAGGTGGAGCTGTGCACCAGGAAGCGGTCCGCCGTGCCATAGGCTTTTTGCCAAAGATCGGTTCGGCACAGCGTGGCGCCGATGGGGATCAGGCCGCCGGACAGGGATTTCGACAGCATCAGCACGTCCGGCTCGATACCGTCCCATTCGCAGGCGAAAAGTTTGCCGGTGCGCCCAAGCCCGGTTTGCACTTCGTCCACCATCAGCAGCACGCCGGTCTCGCGGCAGAGCTGCTGCACCGCCTGCAGGTAACCGGCGGGCGGGATATGCACGCCGCCTTCGCCCTGGATCGGTTCGATCATCAGCGCGCCGACGTCTTCACGGTTCAGCGCTGCCCGCAGCGCGGCGAGATCGCCGAACGGCACTTCCACCATCGCGTCCAGCAGCGGTGTGAAATAGCGGCGGTGTTTGTCTCGTCCGGTGATGGACAACGCGCCCAGCGTTTTACCGTGGTAACTGTTGCGCAGATAGGCGATGCCCGGCTTGCCCGTCGAGGCCTTGGCGATCTTCATCGCGGCCTCGACGGCTTCGGTGCCGGAGTTGCTGAAGAACACCCGGCCCATGTTGCCCGGCGCCAGACGACAGAGCACTTCGGCCAGCTTGGCAGTCTGTTCGGGAATGGAAATGTATTGAATGAAGTTGGGGCCTTGAGCGTCGAGGTAGTTTTTCAGCGCGTTGACCACTGGCTGCGGGTTGTGGCCCAGGTTTAGGCACCCGTAGCCCGCCACCATGTCCAGGAAAGCCTCGCCCGCATCGTCATACAACTGGGTGCCGGCGGCGCTGCGGAAAACGTTGTCGCAGCGCTGCAACTTGAGGAAGTCCACCATCATGGGGTTGATGTATTGATGATAGCGGTCGAGGGTGTCTTCCCTGGCCGGCGTTTGGGCGATGACCGCATCGATAAACGCCAGGCGCGATGCGGGCAGCGCCGCATCAGCCGGTTCCCCGGCATAGATGTCATGGTGGTAGTAGCGCTTGAGATTGGTCACGCTCTGCCGATCGATGCGCTCGCCGTACGAGGCCAGCGGATAGGCGAAGAACCCGTGGCGCTCGGCGATTTCACCGATCTCCAGCACTTTTTCCGGCGCCAGATAGCGACCCAGCGAAAAGTTTTCCCGCCGGTTTTCCAGCGCCAGCACAATGGTTTCCGCCATGCAGCCGTTCAATTGTTGCTTGATGGTGACGTTGAGCGATTCTCCACCCAACTTGACCGCATCGGTGGCGGTGACGCAGCCGCCGTCGATGATCAGAATGTCATCCCGCGCCGGGCGCGTTTCCGAAGCGATATCGCGCGGCAGCGCCACGTCGATGAAGATCGAACCGGGTTGCAGTCTGGCGGGGTCGATCACGCCGCCGGCGGAGGTCGCGGCGGCAAACAGTTTGCAGCGCGGGTAGAGATCTTCGGGATCGCTGGTCAGGGTGACGCGCGAGTGATACTCCTCGGGCAAATGGCTGAGCAGTTCGCTGCGATCATGGTTGCCGGCGCGGTGCAGCAAATGGAGAGAGAAACCGTGCGCCAGCAGCAGACGGCTTAGCGCCAGGCAGATCGACCCCGGATAGCCGACGATGGCGACGGGTTCCTCCTCCGGGCGAATTTCCAGCCAGGACTGGATCTGCATCAAGGCCTTGTAGCCGGCGTAGGTGGTCAGCGAGTTGCCGGAGGTGACCGGCACCGGCGACTTTTCCGCGGTGGCTTCGCCGCGTCGCCCAACGATAGAGGTAAAACCGCCGAGACCGACCAGTTCGGCGCCATCGCCGGCCAGCTCTTCGATGCCTTGGACCACCCTGGCGGCGATACCGCGTGCGTCGGCCAGCATCTCATCCGCCACCAGCGGCATGTATTTGATCACCCCTTCGCAAGTGGCGCCGGTCGCCGAGGTGATCCTGGCGAAGTTCATAAAGGGAACCAGGTTTTGTCGTTCCCACAGTTCACGCGTATAGCCGCTGTGCTGCTCGGTCGAGTTGCGTTGCAGCAGATCGAGCATTTTGACGTAACGTTTCAACCCCAGCGAGGTGGGATGAGCGATGAATCCGAATTTCATGAGGTGGCTTCCTGTGTAGGATCTTGGTCGAAGGCGGTGCTGGTCGATTCGGGCTGTTGGGCTGCCCAGGCTTTGCGCTCCTGCAGGGCGTCGTGGTCGCTCGGATCGCGCTGCCAGCCTTTGGCGGTGGCCAGCGAGATACCGTCGCCTTCATTGTTGTGTCCCAGCACCACGGAGAACAGATTGAGTCGGTGCGGGGTGGTCAGCGCCTGGCGAATGACGTCTTCGTCGAAATGCGTAAGCGTTTTGCTCTGGATATGGAAGTTATTGACCGTTTGTTCGACGTCCGGCTGTTCGACGTTCACCAACCGCATTTGCCGCGAGGTGCGATTGAACAGAATGCGTTCCTGATAGGTATTGATGACGGACAGACCGCCGTTGCATAAATAGAAGACGGTGATGCTTTTATTCAGCAACTGCGGATGGGTGAGAATGTTGTCGATAAAAGCCGGCAGGATGTCCGGTACGATCCCTTTAGCGCCGTCGCCGATAAACGCCATCACGTGGCTTGGGCTGGTGTAAGCCAGGTAGCCGGTGGCCAGCAGAGCGTCGCCCATCAGGGCGCGGCCATACCAGCCGGAAAAGCCGCGGCGCGTTTTGGCGACGTTGCGCGCGGCGGAGATGCCGCACCGGCCGACGTCATATACGCCGGTAAAATCGAAGCCCTCCGTTTCGATCAACTCTTCAATCACTCGGTTCAACTGGCAGAAGAAGTAGTTGGCCGACATGGGCAGACTGGGAAGCTGGCTGACCACGTCGGAAGGCGAATCGAGATAGGCGGCGATCAACGCGCGGCGTCTTTCCCGCAATGCCGGATCGACGTCGAGATGCGCTTTCACCGTGCGCAGGAACGCCAGACAGTTCATGTGCAGGTGCAGATCGGCATAGGGCGACAGATGGCGATCATCGTGCGTGAGCTGCACCAGATGAACCTTGCGC
>PVKZ01000038.1:0-14070 GCA_004027375.1 Macroglossus sobrinus | reverse complement strand
GTACGTCCTGGTGCATGCCGCTGCGGCCAGTTTTCACGCCTTTGATCTTGTTGACCACGTCCATGCCTTCAACCACTTCAGCGAACACGCAGTAGCCCCAGCCCTGCACGTTTTCGCCGCGGAAGTTCAGGAAGTCGTTGTCAGCCACGTTGATGAAGAACTGTGCGGTGGCGGAGTGCGGATCGTTGGTACGCGCCATTGCCAGGGTGCCGATGGTGTTTTTCAGACCGTTGTTGGCTTCGTTCTTGATAGCCGCATTGGTCGCTTTCTGGTTCATGCCCGGCTCGAAACCGCCGCCCTGGATCATGAAGCCGTTGATCACACGGTGGAAGATGGTGTTGTCGTAGAAACCGGCGCGGCAGTAGTTCAGGAAGTTTTCAACGGTAACCGGCGCTTTGTCAGCAAAGGTCTTGATGACGATATCGCCGTGATTGGTGTGGAAAGTAACCATAGTTTTAATCCTAACAAGATGAAGTGAGACGCCACGTAAAGCGAGTGAACATTCAGACCGCCCTTATAACATATCCGCCCCGGCGAGTCAGCAGCGGGTCAACCGCGCACTGTCTGTGGTAATTGCTTTATTGTTATATTATAACAATTATGCCGGCGGCCGGATTTTACGCGTTTTCTTCGCGTGAAATCAGCAAAGCTTGGCCTTAACCTTGCAATAGATCAGGCTTCAGGTTTCAATACGCTACCGGGCGTAAAACCTGAAGCCCGGTTATCTTTTTTGTTATCACGCACACCACGGAATCTCCCGATGCTAAAGATTTTTAATACCCTGAGTCGTCAAAAAGAGGAATTCAAACCCATTCATGCCGGGAAAGTGGGCATGTACGTGTGCGGGGTAACCATCTATGACCTGTGTCACATCGGCCACGGTCGTACCTTTGTCGCTTTCGACGTGGTGGCGCGTTATCTGCGCTATCTCGGCTATTCGCTGAACTACGTGCGCAACGTCACCGACGTAGACGACAAAATCATTCGCCGCGCGGCGGAAAATCATGAGACTTGCGACCAACTGACCGAACGCATGCTGGCGGAAATGCACGCCGACTTCGACGCGCTGCTGATCGATCGTCCGGATCAAGAGCCGCGCGCGACCCAGCACATCGCCGAGATCATCGAGATCACGCAGCGTCTTATCGATCGCGATCACGCTTACGTGGCCAGCAACGGCGACGTGATGTTCTCCATCGACAGCGATCCGCAATACGGCCTGCTGTCGCGTCAGGATCTGGATCAGCTGCAGGCCGGCGCGCGCGTGGAGATCGACGACGTGAAGCGCAACCCGATGGACTTCGTGCTGTGGAAAATGTCCAAGCCGGGCGAGCCGAGCTGGCAGTCGCCGTGGGGGCCGGGCCGTCCGGGCTGGCACATCGAATGCTCCGCCATGAACTGCAAACAGCTGGGCACCCACTTCGACATCCACGGCGGCGGTTCCGATCTGATGTTCCCGCACCACGAGAACGAGATCGCGCAGTCGAGCTGCGCCCACGATGGCCCGTACGTCAATTACTGGATGCACTCCGGCATGGTGATGATCGACAAAGAGAAGATGTCCAAATCGCTCGATAACTTCTTCACCATCCGCGACGTGCTCGGCCATTACGATGCGGAGACGGTGCGTTACTTCCTGATGTCCGGCCACTATCGCAGCCAGTTGAACTACAGCGAAGAGAACCTCAAGCAGGCGCGCACCGCGCTGGAGCGCCTCTATACCGCGCTGCGTGGCACCGACGCCGATGCCGTGCCGGCCGGCGGCGAAGCGTTCGAAGCCCGCTTCCGCGAAGCGATGGACGACGACTTCAACACTCCGGAAGCCTACTCGGCGCTGTTCGATCTGGCCCGTGAGGTTAACCGCCTGAAGAGCGAAGACATGGCGGCGGCCAACGGCATGGCGGCGGAACTGCGCAAGCTGGCGAAAGTGCTCGGCCTGCTGCAGCAGGAGCCGGAGCAGTTCCTGCAAGGGGGCGCACAGGTTGACGACGGCGAAGTGGCGGAGATTGAAGCGCTGATCAAACAGCGTAACGAAGCGCGCGCCGCCAAGGACTGGGCGCTGGCGGACGCCGCGCGTGATCGGTTGAACGAGATGAACATCGTGCTGGAAGACGGCCCGCAGGGCACCACCTGGCGCCGTAAGTAAGCCGGCCGAAGTGAAAACAAAAAAGGCGCTGAATTCAGCGCCTTTTTCTATGGCTGCGGGTTAGGGTTTAACCATGACCTTGCCGCCGTTGAACTCCACCACCTGATCGGCGACGATCTTGCAGCGCTTGCGGGTTTCGACCTTGCCGTCGACTTTCACCAGCCCTTCGGCGATGACTTCTTTGGCGGCGCCGCCGCTTTCACACCAGCCCTGGAACTTCAGCAGATCGCACAGTTCGACATGGGGATGATTGTCCAGATTGAAAATTTCCATACTGCCTTACTTATTTAGGTTGAACGTCGTGATATTCCTCGCAGGCCTGCAAGGTATTTTGGATCAGTGTAGCCACGGTCATCGGGCCAACGCCACCCGGCACCGGGGTGATGTAGGCGGCGCGCTCGCTGGCGGCGTCGAAGTCGACATCGCCCACCACTTTACCGCTTTCCAGGCGGTTGATGCCGACGTCCACCACGATGGCGCCCGGTTTAATCCAGTCGCCCGGAATGAAGCCCGGCTTGCCGACCGCCACCACCAGCAGATCGGCGTTCTCGACGTGGTGACGCAGATTTTTGGTGAAGCGGTGGGTGACGGTAGTGGTGCAGCCGGCCAGCAGCAGTTCCATGCTCATCGGGCGGCCGACGATGTTGGACGCGCCGACCACCACGGCATTCAGGCCGTAGGTATCGATGTTATAACGCTCCAGCAGGGTAACGATGCCGCGCGGGGTGCACGGGCGCAGCTTAGGCGCGCGCTGGCACAGGCGGCCGACGTTGTACGGATGGAAGCCGTCGACGTCTTTGTCCGGATGGATGCGTTCCAGCACCTTGACGTTATCGATGCCGGCCGGCAGCGGCAGCTGCACCAGAATGCCGTCGATTTCCGCGTCGGCGTTCAGCTGGTCGATCAACGCCAACAGCTCGGCTTCACTGGTGGCAGCGGGCAGGTCGTAGGAGCGGGAGAGGAAGCCGACTTCATCGCAGGCGCGGCGCTTGCTGGCGACGTAAATTTGCGAGGCCGGGTTCTCGCCGACCAGCACAACCGCCAGGCCTGGGGCGCGTTTGCCGGCCGCCAGACGTTGTTTCACTTGCTCAGCCACTTCGTTTCTAACCTGCTGCGCAATCGTTTTACCATCAATAATCTTTGCTGACATCAGTGTGGAAATCCATCAATTAAGAAAAGCGGGGATGCCGCTATTCTGTCAGAAGCTGAGCGCGCTGTCAGGCGCAGAATCACCCTCGCCGCCGTTGCCGAGGCCGATTTACGCTTTTTTTATGCCGGCTTCAGGAACCTCTACGCCATTTTTACCGGCATTTGCATACGCTGGGGCCATACACAGGGCGAAAGAGGGCAGGAGCATGAGAGCGATAACCCGGCTTTATCCGTTGCATCATCAGCCTGATCAGCAACCGGCGCAGCCTAAGCACGTTGGCGAGACGGTGTTCGATTCTTCGCTGCACCCGGCGGACGGCGCGCAGCTGACGGCGTTGCATCAGCTCGGCCGGCGCGAAGCGGCGCCGTCGTGGCGGGTACGCCTGAGCGCGCTGTGGCGGAAGCTGTGCGCATGAACGGCTGCGCATGGGTAGGCTGCACGCTATGGCTGCTTTGGGCGCCATGGAGCCAGGCTTCTTTAAACAGCGCGCGCCCTGACGCCGCATGGGTTGAAAGCGTGACGGCGACTTGCAACACACGGGTGATTGAGCATGCCGATTGGGGGGACATTGCCGCAGTGGTGCAGTCTACGCGCCTTTGTCTGCGGCGGGGCGGTGGACGGCAAGAGGCTGAGCGCACGCCGATTTACGTAGGCGTTGGCCTGGTTCAGCATAACGGCGCCGGTTGACGAGAACCCTCGCCGCGCGGGCGCTGGCGGAAAAAACGCCATAAAGCACGGCCGCCGTCGTAACGTCATGAAAAGGCATTGACTCGCTAACCTCTGACCGTATAATCCCAACCCGCAGCCGCAGGTTGCCGCATCTCAATGCGCCCTTAGCTCAGTTGGATAGAGCAACGGCCTTCTAAGCCGTAGGTCATAGGTTCGAATCCTATAGGGCGTGCCATTAAGTATCAATGAGTTATGCCTTTTAACCAGTCTTCCCAATTTCATCATGGGACAAATTTGGGACTAAACCTCCGAAAATCGCATCAATTTGCCTCGCATGCTCAGTGAGATGGTTAGGTGCAAGGTGTGCGTATCGCTGTACCATTTCAATGCTCTCCCAGCCTCCCATTTCCTGAAGTGCCGAAAGTGGGGCGCTGCCTGAACCAACCAGCTTGCCCACGTATGCCGCAGATCGTGAAAGCGGAAATCAGTTATCTACATGTTGAAGAAATGCCCCAACTCTGGGGATTATCCTGACGGCTTGATTTAAAAAACGGCTGCGGCCGTTTTTTGCGTCATGTGGGAGCGATATGAGAAAGTCATAAAAATGGCCACGCTAAAGGATAGGCTATTTGATAGAGCGGCAATTAATATGCGTAAAGGATTAAAGGCGCTGAAGTAAATTAAAGCATTTTCCCTTCCATCACGTAAAAATCTCCACTCATCGTTGTGTAGTAAGCATAAGAAATGTTTTTTTCGAAATTATCGCAGTGAACAACGGTATTTTTATCGGACTCTTGCCAGGAAATCATGAAATAGCCGTCAGCCAATGAACGCCACTGGAAAGGCACATTCATAATGGTTCCGCGAAGCTCTCCGTTTAGAAACTCAACGGTAATGGTGTTTTCACTGGCATGGTAGGCGTTTTTAACTTCGAGACCATTGTCCATCTTGATGGTAAAAGATTGACCGGCATAAGGAAATTTTACAGCCATTGTCGCAACTCCTTTAATGTGTCGTAAAAGCGGCGGTGAAGCACGCTGCTATCCCGAATCACTCGTGCCTAAGACGGGAGTGAGGTCAGCCAACTGAGCGTTAAGCGGCTGGATAGGGCCAATAAATAGTAGAGAGGGCGCATCGGTGGAAAAAGGGACCGGCGGGCAATTCACTTTTCTCTTTTTGTTCATAAAGAGGACGGGCGGCTGGTTACTGTTCACTGCGGGGACAGTGGGGTTTAAGTGACGGGTCTTTGCCAGGCACCGAACGCGGTCACAGGAAACGGCAAGCGGCATTGAACCTTCGTTTAGTTTGTCACGCTACAATAGGTGAAAATTTCCCCATGGAGCCTATCGTGCGCAAATCCAGATTCCTGCTCGTGACCTTGCTGTGCCTGTGCGCCGCCGCCATGCTGTACGTTATGGCATATCGGGCACTGGGGCATTACCTCAGCGACGGCGAGAAGGCCTACCCGGATATCAGCGTTGAAATTCGCTGAGGGCCGTGCGCCCTGAAGGGGACTGCGCCGAATTTTTCGCACTGATTTACCCGCCATTTACCCGCCGTCGGCAATGATGACGCTGCGTCTCCACATTGTGTGGTTCTTTTGGGCGGAATGCGGTTATGTCACTGCAGCAGGCATCGAATGTTTCTTTGAGCAACAACGGCTTAAAGGGCATCGGTTACAAACATTATGCGTTGGCGATCGTGGCGTTTTCGGCGCTCGTACGGTCTATTTCCTTAACGGACAGGTATTTTTGGTGCGATGAAGCCTCCAGCGTGCTGACCAGCCGTTACGATGTGGGCGCTTTGCTCTATCACGCTTCCTTCGATGTTCACCCGCCGTTTTATTACCTGCTGCTGCATGGCTGGATGGCGCTGTTTGGCGACGGCATTCTGGCGGCCCGCTCGCTGAGTCTGGTGTTCGGCGTGATGACGGTGGCGCTGGCGATGCGCTTTACCCGTTGGCTGGCCAATGAGCGGGCGGCGCTGATCGCGGGATGGCTGATGGCGATCATGCCGATGGCGGTGCGCTACAGCCAGGAGGCGCGCATGTATGCGCTGATGGGGCTGCTGGCGATCGCCGCCGCCATGGCGTTGGCGAAGTGGCTGAAAACGCCGGATAACCGCCGTTATCTGGCGCTGTATGCGTTAGTGATGACGCTAAGCTTTTATACCCATTACTTCACGATTTTCACGCTGATCGCTCACTGGATGGTGCTGCTGGCGCTGTCGTGCCGCCGCGAAGGCGAACGTTACATCAAACGGCCGGCGTGGTGGTTGGCCAATGCGGCGATCGGGATGGCCTACATTCCCTGGCTGCTGGCGCTGTTCAATCTGCTGGCGCATATCGCCGAACTGCGGGTCGGCGGCGACGTCGGTTGGATCCCTCGGGTTTCCTGGGGCGATCTGCCGGCGATGTATTGGCGTTTTCTCACTGGGCATGATGGCAGCAACTATCCCATGGCCATTCTCTGGCTGTTGCCGGCGATGTTTGTCGCGTTGTGTTCATTGCTGCTGTGGCGGCGGGAGACGCCGAGAACATTCTCTCTGTTGTTGCTTGGCGGGATTCTGATCCCGGTGACGCTGGTCTTCGCCATTTCCTGGCGCTCGCCGCTGTTTGTCGATCGCTACCTCTATTCGGCCGCGCTCGGCATCCCGTTGGTGTTGGGTGTGCTGATCGCCAGAACGAAAAGCCGAGTGCGCGGGATCTCTTTGCTGCTGTTCTTCAGTTTGTTGTTCGGTTGCGGTGTGCGTAACGATTACCCGGTCGAGAAAGATGAGTTCAAGGTGATGGTGCACTACATCAACAGCCACTATCAGCTCAACGATGCGGTGGTGGTCAGCAACATGTTCAACTACCTGAGTTATGTGTATTACAACAAGAAGGGTTATCGCGCCTTGCTGTACACGCCGGCCAGGCCCAACGGCATCTCGGGTAAGCCCAATGCCTATGGTTTCGGTACCTTTTTCCACGATCGGGCGGCGCAGACCTACGTCGATAAGCTCAGCGCCTTATCGAAAGGCCATCGCCGGATTTGGCTGGTCAGCGGCGGCGATTTCAACCAGGACTTCGGCCGTTCGCCGCCGGGTTGGGTCAACACCGCTACCTTCAAGAGCGGCGGTTTTGAGTCGCGCCTGTTCGTGGTGCGTTGAGTAAAATGTCATATTTCCCATTCGGCGTTACATCTGGCTGAGCAAACTTACGCGGGGATGACAGTTCTATACATTGAGATTGGTACTGTAGCTCTACCCGATGATGTTGTGTGTTATCCATTCCCTGTAGTGTATTACCCCATCCCTGTTAAGTTTATCCCGCCTTGTGCGGGATTTTTTTTATCTGTGTATGCTTGGCGGGGTAACGCGATTTTTTTGAATAACACCGTCAGTTTTATTCGGTATTCAGTCGCTGCGCGCTTGATTAGATTGAACGCGAGAGGGGCGCCGTCGGCGCCTTTGTGCAATGAGTGGAGAATTTCTATGGCGAAGACAGTAGTGGTGTTTCATTCCGGCTACGGCCATACCGAGCGTTTGGCGAAAGTGGTGGCGGAAGGCGCCGGGGCGGAATTGATCGCCATCGATCAGAACGGCGATATCAGCGACGAAGCCTGGCAGACGCTGGATGAGGCGGACGCCATCATCTTTGGCTCGCCGACCTATATGGGCGGCCCATCCTGGCAGTTCAAGAAATTCGCCGACGCCAGCTCCAAAGCCTGGTTCGGCCGCAAGTGGCAAGACAAAGTGTTCGGCGGCTTTACCAACAGCGCCAGCCTGAACGGCGACAAGCAGGTGACGCTGATCGCGCTGCAGACGCTGGCTTCGCAACATGGCGGCCTGTGGGTCAGCCTGGGGCTGCTGCCGGCCAACACCAAATCGGCGCAGCGCACCGACGTCAATAACCTGGGCGGTTCGGTGGGGCTGCTGGTGCAGACCCCGGCGGATGCCGGCGTGGATGAGATGCTGTCGGGCGATCTGGCGACCGCCAAGCTCTATGGTCAGCGCGTAGCGGGCTTTGCCGCCAAACTGGCGTAATACCTATCGCGTAGATGGGACGGTGACGCGGTTGAACGGATGCCGCGTTCATTTTCTCTGCACAATTGGCGTGTAATCTGCGAAATGTTATTAGCCTGCTTGGGCTAACACTGCATTTCGTACAAATATTCCCGGTTCCTAGGCCGGGTTTTTTGTTGCTAAGGTCTGCTTAAGCTTTCGCCGCTATACTGCGCGTCAGCATGGTCATGCAATGCATGGCCGTGTCGTAACTGTCGATTTGCTGTTGTTCAAGCAAGCCCGCTTCATGCGGGCTTTTTTTGGGTTGTTATTGCACAGGCGGCCCAGTTGCAGGAAAATAATCGCGCAGTGATTCAAACATCATTTAATGACCAATAACCATAAACTTATTAATGTAATTAACGCTGTCGGCGGCCTATTACGCCATGCGCTATGCTGACAGCAGAGTAGGTATTATTTGCTGACGCTATGCGGGGGGTTCCCGCCGCGGCCGCCTCAGGCTAAGAAAAGTCTGTTAATTAAATGTTAATGTTTTTTATTATTGATTTGTCTGGCTTTTTTGGTTGAAATTCGGATTGACTATCCCTCACTGGCCGGGCGAGCGAGTATGCACATTATTATTCTGGTTATTAGCAAAATATGGGCGAGGCGATGAACGCCAGAATAAACGCCAGGCATGGCCTGCCGCTAACGGTTCAGCTGATCAATCTTTTCATGCTGGCCTTTTTACTTTCCCTGGTGGGTATTCTTAGCCGGCCAATTGGCTCGCTTTCCTTATTTTGGCCGGTGAATGCGATTCTGCTCGGTCTGCTGCTGCGCAAACCCATTTACGCCACGCCGCTCGGCTGGCTTACCACCTATCTGGGCATGATAGTCGCCGATCTCATTACCGGCGAAGGCTGGTCCCTGGCGCTGTGGCTGAACGCCTGCAACATGTCGCTGATCGCCGTCGGTTACGGCATCATGCTGATGCTGCCCCAATCTCAACGGCGCATGGGCAAGCCCCAGGCGATACTCTATATGTTCAGCGCCAGTTTGGCCGGTGCGGCGGTGGCGTCGACGCTGTCGGTGCTGCGTAATGACAGCCTCTATAACAACACGGTGGTGATCGCCTGGCTGGCCTGGTTCAGTGAGCAGTTCTCGACGACCTTGCTGCTGTTGCCGGTGCTGATGGCGGCGCCGCGGCTGAAGCAACTGTTGCGCATGCAGGTGCGTTGGCGTTTGCAAGGTTGCCTGCCGCTGCTGGCGCTGCTGCTGTCGCTGGTGTTCAGCGTCTATATCGGCGGGCCGGGTGCTATCGCCTTCCCGATCCCGGCGCTGCTGTGGTGCGCGGTGCGCTACCAGCTGTTCCCCGTGACGTTGCTGACGCTATTGACCGGCATGACCGAGATCAGCAGCATTTCCGCCAACCTGATGCTGTATGAAACGCCGAACAACCACAACGCCTTCCTCGATACGCTGATGTCCGCCCGATTGGGCATCGCCATGCTGGTGATGGGGCCGCTGATCCTCGCCAGCTCTATCGCCGCCAACCGCAAGCTGATGCGGCGTCTGGAGCACAGCGCCAACCACGATTTTTTGACCGGCGTGCTGGCGCGCAGCGCGATGACGCGTAAAGCGGGCGAGCTGCTGGAGCATAAACATCGCTCCAAAGAGGCGGTGTCGCTGTTGCTGATCGACATTGATCATTTCAAGCAGATCAACGATACGCACGGCCACAGCGCCGGCGATCAGGTTTTGGCGTCGTTTGCGCACATCGTGCGGCGCGAGCTGCGGCACGATCAGCTGTTCGGCCGCCTGGGCGGGGAAGAGTTCGCCATCATGCTGCCGCGCGCGTTGGCGGCGCAGGGCGTGGCGTTGGGGGAACATTTGCGCCGGCTGGTGGAGCAGACGGCGCTGCAGGTGGAAGGCAAGCAGACGTTGAAAATCACCATCAGCGTCGGCGTCGCCAGCTTGGCGATGAACGAAGTGAAATCGCTGGAGCAACTGATGAACATGGCGGATATCGCGCTGTATCGCGCCAAATCGCAGGGGCGTAATCGGGTGGAGTCGTTCAACGTGGTGAACGGCAACAGCGTCGAGCATATCCTGTTCCGTTAGGGCTCGACGCCGGGCAACCGTTGCTTACAGGCTTTTCAGCGCCTTGATGGTTTCATCCATGTCGATCTCGTGCTCGGAGAAGGTATGGGTGGTGTTCTGGAAAGTGGTGATGGTCAGCATGCGCAGCGTTTGCATGGCCTGTGCCTGCTCTTCTGACTGCGGGCGAATGCGATTCATCAGCAGGCCGACCGACAGCACGGTGTTCTCTTTATCCACATCGGCTTTGACCGGCACTTCCTTGGTGAAGGTATTGAAAGACTTGATGCTGGTGATCTTGATTCTTTCATTGGCGATGATGATGTATTTGCTGGGCGCCAACACTTTGACCGCATAAGCCGACGGACCTTTGGTGTTATTGGTCGGTTCGAAGGTCACCGCCGCGTTTTTCTTAATCAGCTCCGGATTCTGCACTTTAATCACGTGAAAATAACGATTTTCTCCGTTCTCGTCGGTAATAAAGCCGAAGCCTTTGTCTTCAAAAAAAGTCGTTATCTTGCCGTTCATCGCTATTCTCACAAAAGGGATCAATACAGCGCTTATGATAGCGCGGAATGCCTTGCAGCGACAGATTGCGCGGGCGGCATTTAGTCATGCGATAACGGCATTTAGCGGCTTTCCCCCCACATGCTATGTTCATGCTGACTTCATTCAATGCGAAAAAGGAATATCGATGGGCATCAAACGTCTCAATCACGCCGTGCTGTATGTCAGCGATGTGCGGCAGAGCGCCGACTTTTATCATCAGGTTTTGGGCTTCAAGCTGAAGCCGTCCGACAGCCCCGACCGGGCGGTATTTACCCAGGCCGCCGATTCAGACAACGATCACGATTTGGCGCTGTTCAGCAAGAATCTGGGCCAGCAGCGCGCCGGGGTGTTTCGCGCCAACAACGAGCCGCCGGCAGAGCATGAGCCACCGGCCGGGCTGTACCATCTGGCCTGGGAAGTGGACAGTCTGGAAGAGCTGGAGCGCATTCGTCACCAGCTGGCCGAACGCGGCATTCTCGGGCTGGAAGAGGATCACGGCGTACACAAAAGCATTTATGGCCACGATCCGGACGGACTGCTGTTTGAGGTGACCTGGTTTATTCCGCCGGCGCTGCTGACCGAAGAGGATAAAAACCGGCAGGGAATTCGCCCGCTGGATTTCGCCGCCGAGAAGCGGCGTTTCGCCGGCCTGTAAGCGGATCAGGTGCGGGGCGCTGCGGCGCCCCGACGATCACAGCACTTTGTTGAGGAAGTTAACGGTGCGCGGGTGCTGCGGCTGAGCCAGCACCTGCCTGGCGTCGCCCTGTTCGACGATCTGCCCGTCGACCATAAACACCACCCGATCCGCCGCTTCGCGCGCAAAGCCGATTTCATGCGTGACTACCACCAGCGTGACGCCCAGATCTGCCAATCCCTTAATCACGTCCAGCACTTCGCCGACCAGCTCGGGATCGAGCGCGGAGGTCGGCTCATCGAACAGGATCACCTTCGGGTTCAGCGCCAGCGCGCGCGCGATGGCGATGCGCTGCTGCTGGCCACCGGAGAGGTGGCGCGGGTAGGCATCCGCCTTGTGGCGCAGCCCGACGGTATCCAGAAGTTCATAGGCCACCGCCTTCGCCCGTTCGCGGGAGTGAATTTTGTGCACCACCGGCGCTTCGATGATGTTTTCCAGCACCGTCAGGTGCGGGAACAGGTTGAAGTTTTGGAACACGTAGCCGACGTTGATGCGCTGCCGGAGAATGGCCTTTTCCTTCAGCTCGTACAGCCGGTTGCCCTTGCGGCGGTAACCGACGTAGTCGCCGTCGATGCGGATAAAGCCTTCGTCCACGCGCTCCAGATGGTTGATCGCCCGCAGCAGCGTCGATTTGCCGGAGCCGGAAGGCCCGAGGATCACGGTTACGGTGCCCGGCTGCAGCGTCAGGCTGACGTCGTCCAGCGCCTTGTGTTTGCCGAAAAACTTGCTGACGTTGCTGATTTCGATCAGGCCGCGCGCCGGCACCGGGGTGAGATTGCGCGCCGGCTGTTCGGGCAAGGCGTAATAATCAATGGCTTCAGACATGCGGGTCTCCTAACGTTTTAGCCAGCCGGCCAGTTTCTGCCAGGGCGTCGGCGGCAGTTCGCGCACCGCGCCCCGAGCAAAATAGCGCTCGATGTAGTATTGGATCACCGACAGCGCGGTGGTGATGAACAGATACCAGACGGTGGCGACCATCAGCAGCGGTATCACCTGCTGAGTGCGGTTATAGATCACCTGGATGGTGTAAAACAGCTCCGGCAGCGCCAGCACGTAAACGATCGAGGTGCCTTTCGCCAGGCTGATGATCTCGTTGAAGCCGGTCGGAATAATGGAGCGCAGCGCCTGCGGCAGAATAATGCGGAAGGTGCGGCGATAGCCCGGCAGGCCCAGCGCCGCCGCCGCCTCGTGCTGGCCGTAATCCACGCCCAGAATGCCGCCGCGGATGATCTCGGCGGTGTAGGCGGACTGCACCAGCGTCAGGCCCAGCACCGCCACGGCGAACTGGCCGAGGATGTCGATGGTCGGGTAACTGGCGAACACCACCGAGGTAAAGGGAATGCCCAGCGAGATGGCGTCGTACAGATAGGAAAAGTTATACAGGATGATCAGCACCAGGATCAGCGGCAGCGAGCGAAACAGCCAGATATACCCCCAGGCCAGCGACGCCAACAGGTAAGAGCGCGACAGCCGCGCCAGCGCCAGCAGGGTGCCGAACAGGATGCTGAACAACGTGCCGAGCAGCGTCAGCAGCAGGGTCTGTCCCAGCCCCGCCAGCACCGCCGGGGCGAAGAACCACTCGGCGAACACGCCCCATTCCCAGCGCGCGTTGCCCGCCACCGATTGCACGATGGCGGCCAGAATAAACAGCGAGAACAGGGCGCCGATCAGCCGCAGCGGATAGCGGGCGGGCACCACTTTCAAGACTTCTTGTTTGGACATGTCATGTCTCCTGACTACAGATAAAGGGGGTTTAGGCGATTTTCCTTTCTGACGCGCAACAACACGCGTCCTCTGCAATCAGGCTTTTGCGGAACGGCAGGCGGCCATCGTAGGGCGGGCGGCTGTAAACCTCGCTGTCAACGGTGGGATCGAACTGCGGCTGGTAACCGTTGCTCAGGTACAGGCCCACCGCTTCGGGCTGGCGAAAGCCGGTGGTCAGGTAGAGCCGGCGATACCCCTGCGCCAGCGCCAGCGTTTCCAACTGCTGCAACACCCGCTGCGCCAGGCCCTGGCGGCGCAGATCGCCCCGGGTCCAGATGCGCTTCAGCTCGGCGGTTTGCCCGTCATAGCGTTTGAAAGCGCCCATGGCGATCGGCGCACCGGCGCGCAGCAGCACGATGAAGGCCCCTTGCGGCGGTGCATACAGGTCCAGCGGTTCCGGTTCCTGGTCACCAAAATAGTCGCCGTAGCGCTGACGATATTCGCCGAATAGCCCCTCGATCACCGGGGCGATCAGCGGATCGGTCGGCAGCGTCTGAATGAAAGTGTCTTGCGTCATCGCACGCTCCTAATCGCCCAGGCCGGGCGGGTTGATTTCCGACTGCGCAAGGCGTTCGACGCTCTCGCCCCAGCGGTTGAGCACCTGATCGTACTGTCCGCCGCGGATCGCGCCGTTCAGCGCTTCATTCACCGCCTGCACTAGGCCATTGCCTTTACGGGTGGTGACGGCGATGTGCGCCGCCTTGGGCCAGCCGCCTTCCACCGTGCCCGCCAGCCGGGTGCGGCCGTTCAACGCCGCCTTATAGGCGCCCAGCACGTTCGGCCCGAAGTAGGCATCGGCCCGGCCGGACTGGATCGCCAGCGTGGCGGCCGCATCGTCGGTCACGTAGATCGGCTGGAAGGGTTTGAGCCCCTGTTGCCGATTCTGTTTGTCCCACGCCAGCAAAATTGCTTCCTGATTGGTGCCGGAACCGACGATGATCTTTAATCCGGCGATATCGGCAGGCTGTTTGATCGTTGCGATCTTGCCGCCGGTTTTGACGTAAAAGCCGAGCGAGT
>PVKZ01000037.1:0-30652 GCA_004027375.1 Macroglossus sobrinus | reverse complement strand
GCACGTCTGACTGCGGCGCCGGGCAACGGCGCGTCGATCGGCGGCCTGAAAGTCATGACCGACAACGGCTGGTTCGCGGCCCGTCCTTCCGGCACCGAAGAGGCTTACAAGATCTACTGCGAGAGCTTCCTCGGGGCGGAACACCGCGAGAAGATTGAGCACGAAGCGGTCGAGATCGTCAGCGAAGTGCTGGCTTCCGCCAAGTAATCGCTTTTCTTGATGGATAAAAAGCGCTGTTTTTACAGCGCTTTTTTTATGCCTGCAATTTAGATATATCTTTTTCACGGCACGCGCTTGCGCATTTAGATATATCGATCTAGATTAGCGTTATCGACGCTGTTTAGATATATCTAAACAACCTCGTATTGATGTTCACTGTTAAAGCGAGGTATCACCCTATGTTTCATCGATTAGGTTTACACCGGCATCACCACCACCCTCATGCGTGCGAAGAGGGGCGCCGTCATCGCGGCGGGCGTCATCACTTCGGCGGCGAAGGCGAAGAGCACGGCCGAGGTGGGCGCGGCGGCCGGGGCGGGCGTTATCGTCTGTTCGAACACGGCGATCTGCGCCTGGTGTTGCTGGCACTGGTGGCGCGCAAGCCCAGCCACGGATACGAATTGATCAAGGCGATCGAGGAAGCCTCTTCCGGCCTGTATGTGCCGAGCCCGGGGGTGATTTACCCCACGCTGACGCTGCTGGAAGAACAGGATTTTCTCGAACCGCTCACCACCGGCAACGGCCGAAAAAGCTACCGCATCACCACGGCGGGTGAGGGCGAGCTGCAAAAGCATCAACAGGTGGTTGACATCATTCTGGCGCGTCTGGCGGGCGCCGGCCGCGAGCATCATCGGCACGGCAACCTGGCGGAAGGCATTTACGACGCCATGAACCGTCTGCGCAGCCTGCTGCGCGGCAACGTGATGCGCGCCGATCTCACGCCGCAGCAGGTGGAGCGCATCAACGCCGCGTTGCTGGCCGCCGTGGCGGCGATCGAAAGCGAAATGCACATTCAACCCACGCAGCAGGAGGAGAACTGATGCCCGGCCACCGTTTTAACATTACCGTTGAAGCCCTGAGCGACCGCCAGGGCAACCCCGTCGAGAAGGCACCGCTGAGTTTTGAGGTGACCAATCATGACGATATTCTCGAGATCGTCGAGCGCATTCGGGCGCGTGACGATCTGAACTTCGGCCCCGAGCAGAGCGCGGCCTTCGCCGTGGGGTTGAAACTGTTCTCCGAAGTGATGATCGAAAACCGCAAACACCCGGTGTTCGCTCCGCTGCGCGAGGCGTTTAAGGAATTTATGGTCGGATTGAAGAAAGGCCCGGCGGCGTAAAGGCGCGGCACACCGCGCTCGCCGGGGTTAAGGCATGAAACGGTAGCCGACGCCGGTTTCGGTCAGCAGGTGTTTGGGCCGGGCCGGATCGGCTTCGAGCTTCTGCCGCAAATGGCCCATGTAGATGCGCAGGTAGTGGCTGTGTTCCACGTAGTTCGGCCCCCAGACGTGGCTCAACAGCTGGCGTTGGGTAATCACCTTGCCGGCGTTGGCCAGCAGCTCCGCCAACAGGCGAAATTCTATCGGCGTCAGGTGCAGATCTTCGTCGTTGCGCAGCACCCGGCGATTCACCAGATCGACGGTGATCGCCGAAAAGCTCACCAGCGGGCTTTCCTGTTGGTTGGCGGAGTGGCGGCGCAGCGCGACCCGCACCCGCGCCAACAGCTCACCGATGCCGAACGGTTTGCTGAGATAGTCGTCGGCGCCGGCGTCCAGCGCGGCGATTTTGTCCTCTTCGGCGTTGCGCGCCGACAGTACGATCACCGGAATGGCGCTCCACTGCCGCAGATCCCGGATGTAGCTCAGCCCGTCGCCATCCGGCAACCCCAAATCCAGGATGATCAGATCCGGTTTGCGCGTGCCGGCCTCAATCAGCCCGCGCTGCAGCGTTTCACTTTCAAACACCCGCAGGCCTTCGCTCTCCAGCGCGGTGCGCACGAAGCGGCGGATTTCTTTTTCATCTTCAACAATCAGAATGTTGGTTGGCGTTATGCTCACGTTTCCCCTGCGTTGATTACAGATCGAAGGCGTCGCCGTCGATCTCGGGCGGTTTTTCCAGCGGCAGCACGAAGCGGAAGCTGGCGCCGCCGTTGGCGCCGTTTTCCGCCCAGATGCGGCCATCATGCACTTCAATAATGGCACGACAAATCGCTAACCCCAAGCCTACGCCGGGGATCGCCGACTCTTTATTGCCGCGTGAAAACTTGTCGAAAATCAGCTGCAGCTGATCGGCGGGGATGCCGGGGCCGTTATCCCAGACCTCGACTTCCAGCCACTCGGGCAGCGTGCGGGCGCGAATGCCGATGGTGGCCTCGGCGCCGGCGTATTTATTGGCGTTTTCCAACAGGTTGGTGAACACCCGTTCCAGCAGGCTGCCGTCGCAGTTGACCAGGATCTGTTCCGGCGGCAGCTCGACCTCGATCGGATGCTGGCTGAGCAGCGGCTCCAGCATGTGCAGCGAGGCGCCGACGATCTCTTCCAGCGACTGCCACTCTTTACGCAGGCTGAAACCGCCGGACTGGATGCGCGCCATATCCAGCAGGTTGTTCACCAGCCGGGTGGTGCTCAGCACCTGCTGGCGGATCTGGCTGGCCTGGGTGGCGTGATTGGAGCCTTCGGCCGCCAGGTCCAGCGTGAGAATTTCCGCCTGGCCGAACAACACGGTCAGCGGGGTGCGCAGATCGTGCGACAGCGCCGCCAGCAGCGAGTTGCGCAGCTGTTCGCGTTCGGCGTCCAGCTTGGCTTCTTCGGCGCTGCGCGCCAGGTGCAGCCGTTCCAGCGCGCTGGCGATCAGCACTGCGAAGGTTTGCAGCAGCCGCTGTTGTTCCGGCACCATCAGCTGGCGCAGGTTGTTGGGTTCGATCGCCAACAGGCCGAAGGTCTGTTTGGGGGTATTGAGCGGCAGCAGTTGGTAAGGCACGCCGGGCAGGGTGTCGGTACCCGCGCCGGCCGGCAAGCCTTTGTCGAAACTCCAGCGCGCGATGGCTTCGTCTACCGACAGCAGTCCGCCTTCCTCGCCGATCATTTGCTGCAGCCGGCCGTCTTCCTGCGGCAGCAGCAGCACGGTTTTCGCCTGGAAGCTGCTGGAGAGGAAATGACGGCTGGTGTTGGCGATGTCGGCCACGGTCAGCGCGCGGCTCAGCCCGCGCGACATTTCGTACAGATGACGCGCCCGCTGCTCGCGATAGCGCGCCACCCGGGCCTGATAACGCACCCCGGCGGTCAGATTGCCGATGATGATGCCGACGGCGAGCATCACGCCGAAGGTCAGCAGATACTGCATATCGCTGACGGCGAACGACCATTCGGGCTGGACGAAGAACAGATCGAAGCTGGCGACGTTGATCACCGCCGCCAGCACCGACGGCCAGCGGCCGAAGAACAGCGCGACGATCGCCACGCCGAGCAGGTAGACCATCACCAGGTTGGCCTGATCGAAGCCCGGCAGCAGCCACTGCGAGAGCAGGGTAATCAGCGCACACAGCGCTATCGCCACCGCGCAGCCGCGCAGCTGCATGCGCCATTTCTCATTGAAGCTGCGGCCGTCGTGCTCCTTGCCCGGCGGGGGCTGCGCGGCGTCGCTGTCCAGCGCCACGATCACCAGATCGAGATCCGGGCCCAGCCGGCCGAGGCGATCGGCGAAGCTGCCGCGCAGTTTCCAGCGCTGCTCGCTGCGGCGGCCGATGATGATTTTGCCGAGGTTATGCTCGCGGGCGTAGCGCAGCACCGCGCGCTCTTCGGACGGATCGGCCAGGGTGGCGGTTTCGGCGCCCAGCTCCTGCGCCAGCCGCAGCGCGCGCAGAATGGCGCGGCGCTGGTTTTCCGGCAGCCGGTGCAGCTTGGGGGTTTCCACGTAGACTGCATGCCAATGGCAGCCAAGCCGCGCCGCCAGCCGGGCGGCGATGCGCACCAGCTTTTCGTTGCCACTGCTGTGGCCGACGCACAGCAGAATGCTGTCGCGGGTGTGCCACACTTTCTCGCGCCCCTGGGTGTCGCGAAACTCGCGCATCTGATCATCGACCCGATCGGCGGTGCGGCGCAGCGCCAATTCGCGCAGAGCGATCAGGTTGCCTTTACGGAAAAAATGCTCGATGGCGCGCTCGGCCTGGCCGGGAATATACACTTTGCCTTCGTGCAGCCGTCGGCGCAGATCGTCCGGCGGCAGATCGACCAGCACCACTTCGCTGGCCTCGTCAAACACGTGGTCGGGCACCGTTTCGCGCACTCGCACGCCGGTCACGCCGCCCACCACGTCGTTCAGACTTTCCAGATGTTGCACGTTGACGGTCGTCAGCACGTCGATGCCGGCGTCCAGCAGCTCTTCTACATCCTGCCAGCGTTTGGGGTGGCGCGAACCGTGGGCGTTGCTGTGCGCCAGTTCGTCCATCAGGATCAGCGCCGGGTGGCGCGCCAGCGCGGCGTCGAGATCGAATTCATGCACCAGTCGCCCGCGGTGCTGGATGCGTTTTTGCGGCAGCAGCGCCAGGCCGTCGAGCAGGGCGGCGGTCTCGTTGCGGCCGTGGGTTTCCACCACGCCGACCAGCACATCCAGCCCCTGAGCGCGCAAGCGCTGGGCTTCCTGCAGCATGGCGTAGGTTTTGCCCACGCCGGCGCAGGCGCCGAAGAATACCTTCAACCGGCCGCGCGGTTTTTCATTGGCCAGCGCCAGCAGGCTATCGGGATCGGGACGCTGCTGTTCTTCTTCGACCATGGCAATTCCTTGTGTTACCAAGCAAAAAGGGGTTCGGCACGCCGAACCCTATCACTATGCTGAATACGGCGCGTTACTTCAACGCATCCAGCGCCAGGTTCAGCTTCAACACGTTCACCACCGATTCGCCCATGAAGTTGGGCGTGGCCCGATCGGTGTTGTCTTCGATCAGTTTGGCGATCTGTTCCGGCGGCAGATGACGCGCCGCCGCGACCCGCGCCAGCTGATAGCGCGCCGCGGCGATCGAGATCTGTGGATCCAGCCCGCTGCCGGAGGCGGTCAGCAGATCCACCGGGATCGGGCCGCGCATCGCAGGATTGGCCTGGCGCAGCTGCGCTGCGCGCTCGGCGATAGCCTTATCCAGCGCCGGGTTGGTGGCCGCCAGGTTGCTGCCGGCGGAGGCCAGTGGATTATAGGCCGAATCGCCGGTGGCCGACGGGCGGCCCCAGAAATAGTCGGCGCGCGTGAAGTTTTGGCCGATCAGCGCGGAGCCGACCGCCTTGTCGCCCTGGTACAGCAGCGAACCGTTAGCCGAGCCCGAAAACAGCAGCTGCGCCAGCCCGGTGGTCAGCAGCGGATAGGCGATGCCGGTGATCAGCGTCAGCAGGATCAGCATCACCAGCGCAGGTCGTAAATACGTCATGTTCATTTCCCTCAATGGTTAACCGGCGACGTGCAGCGCGACCAGGATCAGGTCGATCAGTTTGATGCCGACGAACGGCACCAGCAGGCCGCCGACTCCGTACAGCCACAGGTTGCGGCGCAGCAGGGCCGCGGCGCTCATCGGTTTGTAGCTCACCCCTTTCAGCGCCAGCGGGATCAGGAACACGATCACCAGGGCGTTGAAGATCACCGCCGACATGATGGCGGAGGCCGGGGAATGCAAATGCATCACGTTCAGCGCGTTCAGCTGTGGATAGGTGGCCGCGAACGCCGCCGGAATAATGGCGAAGTATTTGGCCACGTCGTTGGCGATGCTGAAGGTGGTCAGCGAGCCGCGCGTCATCAGCATCTGTTTGCCGATGTGCACCACTTCGATCAGCTTGGTCGGGTTGGAATCCAGATCGACCATGTTGCCCGCCTCTTTGGCGGCCTGGGTGCCGGAGTTCATCGCCACCGCCACATCGGCCTGCGCCAGCGCCGGGGCGTCGTTGGTGCCGTCGCCGGTCATCGCCACCAGGCGGCCTTCCGCCTGGTACTGACGGATCAGCGCCAGCTTGGCTTCCGGCGTGGCTTCCGACAGGAAGTCGTCCACCCCGGCTTCGGCGGCGATCGCCGCCGCGGTCAGCGGGTTATCGCCGGTGATCATCACCGTTTTGATGCCCATCTTGCGCAGCTCGGCGAAACGCTCTTTGATGCCGCCCTTGACGATATCCTTCAGCGCCACCACGCCCAGCACCCGGGCGCCTTCCGCCACCACCAGCGGTGTACCGCCGGTGCGCGCCACGCTTTCCACCAGATCGTCCACCGCCCGCGGGAAGTGCCCCTGATTGGATTCGACGTGGCGGCGAATGGCGTCTACCGCGCCTTTGCGGATCATGCGCTCCTGCACGTTGACGCCGCTCATGCGGGTCTGGGCGGAGAAGGGCACGAAGGTGGCGTTCAGCGCCTGCAGATCGCGTTCGCGCAGGTTGAATCGCTGTTTGGCCAACACCACGATGCTGCGGCCTTCGGGCGTTTCGTCCGCCAGCGAGGCCAGCTGCGCGGCATCCGCCAGCTCTTGCTCTTTCACGCCCGGCGCCGGCAGGAACTCCGAAGCCTGGCGGTTGCCCAGCGTGATGGTGCCGGTTTTATCCAGCAGCAGCACGTCCACGTCGCCGGCGGCTTCCACCGCGCGGCCGCTGGTGGCGATCACGTTGGCGCCGAGCATGCGGCTCATCCCGGCCACGCCGATGGCGGACAGCAGGCCGCCGATGGTGGTGGGGATCAGGCAAACCAGCAATGCGACCAGCACGGTGATGGTGACCACGCTGCCGCTGCCGGCCGCCTCGACGCTGTATTGCGAGAACGGGAACAGGGTGGCGGTGGCCAACACGAACACGATGGTCAGCGCCACCAGCAGGATGGTCAGCGCGATCTCGTTCGGCGTTTTGCGGCGCTTGGCGCCTTCCACCATGGCGATCATGCGATCGAGGAAGGTTTCCCCCGGGTTGACGCTGCACTGCACCACCAGCCAGTCAGACAGCACGCGGGTGCCGCCGGTGACCGAGGAGAAGTCGCCGCCGGATTCGCGGATCACCGGGGCGGATTCGCCGGTGATGGCGCTTTCATCCACCGAAGCGCCGCCTTCCAGCACCTCGCCGTCGCACGGGATGGTGTCGCCGGCTTCCACCAGCACGATATCGCCTTTGCGCAGGCTTTCGGCGGCCACTTTCTCCGTGGCGCCGTCGCGGCGCGGGCCGGCCAGCTTTTTCGCCCAGCTGGTTTTCTTGGTGCCTTTCAGGCTTTCCGCCTGGGCCTTGCTGCGCCCTTCGGCCAGCGCTTCCGCGAAGTTGGCGAACAGCACGGTGAACCACAGCCACAGGGCGACGCTGCCGGTAAAGGCGGCGGCGCCGTCGGTTTGGCCGGCGAGGATAGCCAGCCAGATGGCGGTGGTCAGCAGGCTGCCGATATACACCACGAACATCACCGGGTTGCGCCATTGAACGCGAGGGTCCAGTTTTTTCACCGCATCGATCAGCGCGGTGCGCACCAGGGCCGGTTCAAACAGCGCGCGTTGTTTGCGAGTCATCTCTTATTCTCTCTCTGTGACGTCGGTTAGTTTGCCAACCAAAGCTGCAAATGCTCGGCCACCGGGCCCAGCGCCAGCGCCGGCACGAAGGTCAGCGCCCCCACCAGCAGCACGGTGCCGATCAGCAGGCCGATAAACAGCGGCCCATAGGTCGGCAGGGTGCCGTTGCCCGCCGGCTGACGCTGCTTGGCGCTCAGCGAACCGGCGATCGCCAGCACCGGCAGGATCACCCCGAAGCGGCCGACGAACATGGCGAAGGCCAGCAGCAGGTTGTAGAACGGCGTATTGACGCTCAACCCGGCGAAGGCGCTGCCGTTGTTGTTGGCGGCGGAAGACAGGGCGTACAGCACTTCGCTGAAGCCGTGGGCGCCCGGGTTGAGGATGCCGGCGCGGCCCGCGTCGGTGCCGATGGCCAGCGCGCTGCCTAGCAACACCAGCGTCGGCGTGACCAGGATCGCCAGCGCGGTCATCTTCATGTCGTAAACGTCGATCTTCTTGCCCAGGTATTCCGGGGTGCGGCCGATCATCAGGCCGGCGATAAACACCGTCAGCAGTACGAACAGCAGCATGCCGTACAGGCCGGAGCCGACGCCGCCGAACACCACTTCACCGATCTGCATCAGCCACATCGGCACCATGCCGCCCAGCGCGGTGAAAGAGTCGTGCATGGCGTTGACCGCCCCGCAGGACGCGGCGGTGGTCACCACCGAGAACAGGCTGGTGGCGAGAATGCCGAAGCGCGACTCTTTGCCTTCCATATTGATGTTGCTGTCGGCGCCCAGCGCGCTCAGGTGCGGGTTGCCCGCCAGCTCGGCGACCATCACCACCACCACCGCCACCACGAAGATCAGCGCCATCGCCCAGATCAGCGCATGGCCCTGGCGGTTTTCACCGGCCAACTGGCCGAAGGAGAAGCACAGCGCGCAGGGGATCAGGAAGATGGCCAGCATTTGTACGAAGTTGGTCAGCACGGTTGGGTTCTCGAACGGGTGCGCCGAGTTGGCGCCGAAGAAGCCGCCGCCGTTGGTGCCGAGCATTTTGATCGCTTCCTGCGAGGCCACCGGCCCCATCGGCAGCGTCTGCTGCGCGCCTTCGAGCGTGGTGACGTGCAGGTAAGGCAGGAAGTTTTGCAGCGTGCCCTGGCTGACGAAGAACAGGGCGATCGCCAGCGCGATCGGCAGCAGCACATACAGCGTGATGCGGAACAGATCGGCCCAGGCGTTGCCGACGGTCTTGCCGGCGCGGCGGGTGAAGGCGCGGATCAGCGCAAAGGCCACGGCGATGCCGGTGGAGGCGGAGACGAAGTTCTGCACCGCCAGTCCGGCCATCTGGCTGAAATAGCTGAGGGCGCTTTCGCCGCTGTAGGCCTGCCAGTTGGTGTTGGTGACGAAGCTGACGGCGGTGTTGAGCGCCAGATCCCAGGAGAGGCCCGGGAAGCCTTGCGGGTTGAGCGGCAGCGAGCCCTGCGTCATCAGCAGGGCGAACAGCAGCGCCAGGCCGAGCAGGTTAAACGCCAGGATCGCTAGCGCGTACTGCCACCAGTTCATTTCGGTGGCGCGGATGCCGCAGGCGCGCCAGACCCCGGCTTCCACCCCGCGCAGCGCAGGCAGCGGCTCACCCTCGATCAGGCGCGCCATAAAACCGCCCAGCGGCCGTGCCAGCAGCAGAAGCACCAGCAGGAAACTGGCGATCAGTAAAAAGGCTGAAGCCGCCATCAGAAATCCTCCGCGTTAAACAGGGCGTAGACCAGATAGGCCAACAGCAGCAGAACCAACAGCGCACCACCAATAACGCTGAAACTCACGGGACACCTCCAGAGGTGTTGTTTTTGATAGAGGCAGTGTAGGGAGCGGGGTAGAAAGAAGATGAAAAAATCGCGCGGGCGGGTGTAAAAAAAGTATAAAAATGACTGAAATTTCAGCGGAAATTGGCCATTTCAGGCAGCCTGCTTGCGGCGAGATTGCGCCTGATGTGTGAATAAGCAGGGGCTGAGGCGTGGGATGAAGAACCGAATAATAACCACAATGTAACCCATGTTTAGTTAAAAATTAACTTGATTGTAACAAAATTACGAATCAGCATGGTGATTAGCGATTTTTTGTGCGATTTAGTGGTCGGATGAGTAGTAAACTTTCATCAAGTGCGCTAAAATTTTGTCCAGTTACCAAATTACCGATTGTTCATTTGATACGCCCACGCCGTTTTCCCTGACAAATCAACGGCAGGCGTTTTTAAGGAGGTTCGCATGTCTACGACCTATCACGCTTATTCATTGCATCGGATTCTCCTGCGCCGCAGCGCAGTGGTGATCGCGGGCATTTTGGCCCTGCCGGTGATGCTGTTCCGCAGCGATCGCGGGCGTTTTTACAGCTACCTGCACCGCGTCTGGTCAAAAACCAGCGATAAGCCGGTCTGGCTGCAGCAGGCGGAACTGGCGTCCTGCGATTTCTACTGAGCCACTACTGATTCACGAAAAACCCTCGCCCTGCGGCGGGGGTTTTTTTATGCCTATAGCCGCCCCTATCAAGCGCAAGGTCGTATTCGGCAAGCCATTCTTCTACACTTTCCTCAATCGGCTAACAACGCGGGAGAGCGGTATGAGTGACAAGATCCCTATCGGCATCAGCGCCTGTTTACTGGGCGATGCGGTGCGTTTCGACGGTGGCCATAAGCGGCTGGCCTTTGCGGTGGAACAGTTGGCGCCCTATGTGCGCTTTGAGCCCGTTTGCCCGGAAATGGCGATTGGTCTGCCTACGCCGCGCCCGGCGCTGCGCCTGGTGAAACAGGCGCAGCCGTGGCCGGCGATGCGTTACAGCAACGACGCCGGCGTGGATCTGACTGAGGAGATGCGCAGTTTCTCCTCGCAGCGCGTGGCCGCGTTGCAGCACCTGTGCGGTTATATCGTCTGCGCCAAGTCGCCGAGCTGCGGACTGGAGCGGGTGCGGGTCTACAGCGAGAACGGCAAAGACTCGCGTAAAAACGGCGTCGGGCTGTTTACCGCTGAACTGCTGCGTCAGATGCCGTGGCTGCCGGTGGAAGAAGACGGACGATTGCAGGATGCGGCATTGCGGGAAAACTTCATTGAACGGGTGTACGCGCTGTATGAGCTGAATATGCTGTGGCGCCAGGGGCTGACCCGCGGCGGGTTGATCGCGTTTCACAGCCGCTACAAGCTTTCACTGTTGGCGCATTCGCAGCCGGCTTATCGCGAGCTGGGGCGCTTCGTCGCCGATATTCACCGCTGGGACTCGCTGGAGGCCTTCGCCGTGGAATACCGCAGCCGCCTGATGGCGCTGTTGGCGCACAAAGCAACGCGGCGCAACCACACCAACGTGCTGATGCACGTGCAGGGCTACTTCCGCCGTCAGCTCAGCGCGGCGCAGCGTCAGGAACTGGCGCACCTGATCGACCGTTATCGGCAGGGCATGCAGCCGCTGCTGGCGCCGATCGCGCTGCTTAAGCATTACATGGCGGAATACCCCGACCGCTATCTGGCGGAACAACGTTATTTCGAACCTTACCCGGAGGCGCTGCGTTTGCGTTACGGCCATTGATTGACAAGGAGTTTTATGACCACGCATCTGGTCTGGTTGCGTAACGATCTGCGTATCACCGACAACAAAGCGCTGCACGCCGCCTGCAGCGATCCCGAAGCCCGGGTGCTGGCGGTGTTTATCGCCACCCCGCAGCAGTGGCGGCAACATGAGATGGCGCCGCGGCAGGCGGCGCTGATCCACGCCAGCCTGCGGGCGGTGCAGCAGGCGTTGGCGCAAAAAGGCATTGCGCTGCATTGCCATGCTGGCACGGACTTTGCCTCGTCGATCGACTGGCTGGCGGACTATTGCGAGCGAGAGCAGGTAGATGCGTTGTTTTACAATCGCCAGTACGAACTGAATGAACGGCGCCGCGATGCGCGGTTGGAACAGCGATTGAGCGACCGGGTGGCGTGCCGCGGTTTCGATGACAGCCTGCTGTTGCCGCCGGGCAGCGTGCAAACCGGCGGCGGCGAGATGTACAAGGTCTATACGCCGTTTCGCAACGCTTTCATTCAGCGCCTGACCGAGTCCGATCTCAGCTGCCTGCCGGCGCCTAAAACCCGTGCCGGTGGCGCGTTGCCTGCGGCTGAGGCGCCGGCGGCGTTCGATTACCCCGCGGCGGAGGTTGGGGATGGCTATCCCGCCGGCGAGGAGGCCGCACTGCAACGTCTGCGCGCCTTTTGCCGTGAGCAAGTGCAGGATTACCTTCGCCAGCGCGATCTGCCCGCCATCGCCGGCACCAGCAGCCTGTCGCCCTATCTGGCGATTGGCGCGCTGTCGCCGCGCCAGTGCTTCAATCGCCTGCGCGCCGAATGCCCACGGTTGCTGGAAGATCGCGAGAGCGGCGCTTTCGCCTGGCTGAACGAGCTGATTTGGCGCGAGTTCTACCGCCATCTGCTGGTGGCCTATCCCGAGCTGTGCCGCCATCGGCCGTTTATCGCCTGGACGGACAAAGTGCGCTGGCGCGATGACGCGGCGAAGCTGCAGGCCTGGCAGCGGGGCGAGACCGGCTACCCGATCGTCGATGCCGCCATGCGCCAACTGAACGCCACCGGCTGGATGCATAACCGGCTGCGCATGATCAGCGCCAGTTTCCTGGTGAAGGATCTGCTGATCGACTGGCGGGCCGGGGAGCGCTACTTCATGTCGCAACTGCTGGACGGCGATCTGGCGGCCAACAACGGCGGCTGGCAGTGGGCGGCGTCCACCGGCACCGACGCCGCGCCGTATTTCCGCATCTTCAACCCGACGACGCAGGGTGAACGTTTTGATCCACAAGGCACTTTTATCCGTAAATGGTTGCCGGAACTGGCGGATGTGCCCGACAATGACATCCATCATCCTCACCGTTGGGCGGAAAAGCAGCCATGCGTGCTGAATTACCCGCTGCCGATCGTCGATCATAAGCAAGCCCGCCTGGAGACGCTGGCGGCGTTCGAGGCGGCGAAACGGGGAGAGTCTTGAGGCAACTGCAAGGAGCGACGCAATGATGAAAAAGGTGTTGGCCCTGTGCCTGAGCGGCTATTCCGCGCTGGCGATCGCCGGCTTTGACGTGGTGGCGCTGGGCGTCGACGGCGGCGTCAGCGACGGCAACCTGACTTCCTACCTGATCCGCAGCGACAATCAGCCGCAGTATGTGGCGCTGGACGCCGGTTCGCTGCTGCCGGGCATCGCCAAAGGGCTGGAGAAGGGCAGCTTCCCGCAGGTGACCGCCGAGTTGGCCGCGCCTTACACGCCGCAGGGCCATGTGTTCCGGCAGTTGATCGGCGGCTATTTCATCAGCCACGGCCATCTGGACCACGTGGCGGGGCTGATCGTCGGCTCGCCCGAGGACAATAAAAAAACCGTTTACGCCCAGGCTGACACCGTGCTGACCCTGCGTAATCACTACTTTAACTGGAAGGCCTGGCCGAACTTTACCGACGCCGGCAACGGTGCGCGGCTGGGCACCTACCGGCTGCAAACGGTGCGGCCGCAGCAGCGGTTTACCCTCGGGCTGACCGGGTTGACCGGCGTGATGTACCCGCTCAGCCACGATCGCTACCCGTCGTCGATGCTGCTGATTTCCAACGGTAACGAGTTCTTCGCCTATTTCGGCGATACCGGGCCGGATAAGGTGGAGCAGTCGCGCGATCTCGATACCGTCTGGCGCGCGCTGGGGCCGCTTGTCGAGCAGAAAAAGCTCAAAGGCATGATTATCGAAACCTCTTACCCCAACGGGATGGAGGACAAACATCTGTACGGTCATTTGACGCCGGCCTGGCTGCTGAAGGAGCTGAAGAACCTGACACAGTACAGCGGCGGCGAAGGCTCGCTGAAGGGTCTGCCGGTGGTCATCAGCCACATCAAGCCCAGCCTGAAGCAGGGCGAAGACGCGCGCGCCGCCATTGCGCAGCAGCTGACGCAGGGCAACGATCTGGGGGTGAAATTCATCCTGATGGCGCAGGGCGACCGGCAGACATTTTGACTATGAAGAGAGAAGAGAATGCGTAACCTCGATCTGGAACAACTGATCAACACGGAACTGAACGCCGCGGCGTTTCAGGACTACGCCCCCAACGGTTTGCAGGTAGAAGGCCGCCCGCACGTGCAGCGCATCGTGACCGGCGTCACCGCCTGTCAGGCGCTGCTGGACGCCGCGGTGGCGCATCAGGCCGACGCGATTATCGTACACCACGGCTATTTCTGGAAAAACGAGGCGCCGGCGGTGCGCGGCATGAAACGCAATCGCCTGAAAACGCTGCTGACCCACGATATCAATCTGTACGGCTACCACCTGCCGCTGGACGCGCATCCGGTGCTGGGCAACAACGCGCAGCTGGCGCAGGCGCTGGGCATCCGGGTGATTGGCGACGTCGAGCCGCTGGTGCCGCACGGCGAATTTGAACAGCCGCTGACCGGTGAAGCGCTGCAGCAGCGTATCGAAAGCCGACTGGGGCGCGCGGTGCTGCACTGCGGCGATAACGCGCCTGAACATATTCGCCGGGTGGCCTGGTGCACCGGCGGCGGCCAGGGCTTTATCGACAGCGCGGCGCGTTTCGGCGTCGATGCGTTCATCAGCGGTGAAGTGTCTGAGCAGACCATTCACAGCGCGCGTGAAATGGGCGTACATTTCTTCGCCGCCGGTCACCACGCCACCGAGCGCGGCGGCGTGAAAGCGTTGGGTGAGTGGCTGGCCCAGCACCACGGCTTTGATGTGACCTTTATCGATATCCCGAATCCCGCCTGATTTTTTTCTTCCCCGGATCCAGCCCGGCCTGTGCGCCGGCTGAATCCTTTTATCGCGCTATTTCCTTATTTTCCTTATGGTTGCGCTCTATTGACAGCCGGGGCCGCGTCACGCATAACTGGTGTGTTTTTCAGCGCGATAATAATAAGGAGAATAAGGGTGCAACAAGCGCGTTATTACCTGTTGGGTGAAAGAGCGGTAGTGCTTGAACTGTCGCCGCCGGTGACGTTGCCGAGCCAGCAGCGCATCTGGGCGCTGGCGGAAAAGCTGAATCACCATCCCGACGTGCGGGAAGTGGTGCCGGGGATGAACAACCTGACGCTGTTGCTGCATACGCCGCAGGCCGACGCCGAAGCGATGCTGGCGTTGCTGCAGCAGGGCTGGGAAAGCAAAGAGCGCCTGACGCCGGAGTCGCGCCAGGTGGATATTCCGGTTGTCTACGGCGGGGAACAGGGCCCCGACCTGGATGAGGTGGCGCGCCATACCGGCATGACGCCGCAACAGGTGGTGGAATGCCACGCGGCGGCAGCTTATGTGGTCTATTTTCTCGGCTTTCAGCCGGGCTTCTCCTATTTGGGCGGCATGCCGGAACAACTGGCGACGCCGCGCCGCGCTGAACCGCGTCTGGCGGTGGCGGCCGGCTCCGTCGGCATCGGCGGCGGCCAGACCGGCATCTATCCGCTGGTGACGCCCGGCGGCTGGCAGCTGATCGGCCGCACGCCGTTGGCGTTGTTCAATCCGCATGAAATGCCGCCGACGCTGCTGCGTCCGGGCGATAACGTACGCTTTGTGCCGCAGAAGGAGGGCGTATGCTGATTATTCTGCGCGCCGGCATCTATACCACGGTGCAGGATTTGGGCCGCGAGGGATTCCGCCGTCTGGGCATCAGCACCGGCGGAGCGCTGGATCAACCGGCGCTGAAGATCGCCAACCTGCTGGTGGGCAATGCGCCGGAGGCCGCCGGGCTGGAGATCACCCTCGGCCAGTTCAGCGCCGAGTTTACCCGCGCAGGCTGGATCGCCCTGACCGGTGCCGGCTGCGACGCGCAGCTGGACGGCAAGCCGCTGTGGACCGGCTGGCGCTATCCGGTGAAAAAGGGGCAGCGGCTGGCGCTGGGCACGCCGAAACGCGGCATGCGCAGCTACCTGGCGATCTCGGGCGGTATCGCCGTGCCGGAAATGCTGGGATCGTGCAGCACCGACATGAAAGCCGCCTTTGGCGGCCACGAAGGCCGTAACCTGAAGGACGGCGATCGGCTGCCGCTGGGCAACTCTGCCGCTCAACCGCAACATTCCTGCGGCGTGAAACAGCTGCTGTTCACCAACCGCATCCGTGCTTTGCCGGGGCCGGAGTACGCCGAGTTCAGCGAAGAGGCGCAGGACACGTTCTGGCGCACCGCCTGGCAGCTCAGCCCGCAGAGCAACCGCATGGGCTACCGCCTGCATGGCGGCACGCCGCTGGCGCGCACCACTGAGAGAGAGATGCTGTCGCACGGCCTGATGCCCGGCGTGGTGCAGGTGCCGCACAACGGCCAGCCGATCGTGCTGATGGCTGATGCGCAAACCACCGGCGGTTACCCGCGCATCGCCTGCGTGATCGAAGCCGATCTCTACCATCTGGCGCAGGTCCGTCTCGGCGAACCGATCCACTTCGTTCTCTGCTCATTGGCCGAGGCGCAGCGCGCCAAGGCCGAACAGGATCTCTTCCTTCGACAGATTGCCTGGGGGTTACATGATCGTTGATTTGAACGCCGATCTCGGCGAAGGCTGCGCCAACGACCAGGCGCTGCTGCAATTGGTGAGTTCGGCCAACATCGCCTGCGGCTTCCACGCCGGCGATGCGCAGACCATGCGTCAGTCGGTGCGCTGGGCATTGCAGTACGGCGTGGCGATTGGCGCCCACCCGAGTTTTCCCGATCGGGAGAACTTCGGCCGGACCCGCATGCAGCTGCCGCCGGAAACGGTCTACGCGCAGGTGGTGTATCAGCTCGGGGCGCTGGCGGCCATCGCCCGCGCCGAGGGCGGAGTGATGGTGCACGTTAAGCCGCACGGCATGCTGTACAACCAGGCGGCGGTTGAGCCGGCGCTGGCGGAAGCGATCGCTCGGGCGGTGCAGGCGGTCGATCCGGCGCTGCGGCTGGTGGGGCTGGCCGGCAGCGCGCTGATCCGCGCCGGGGAACAACTTGGCCTGACCACCCGGCAAGAGGTATTCGCCGATCGCGGCTATCAGGCCGACGGCACGCTGGTGCCGCGCGGTTTGCCGGGGGCGCTGATCGAGGACGACGAACAGGCGCTGGCGCAAACGCTGGAGATGGTGCGCCATCACCGGGTTCGCAGCGTGGATGGCGTCTGGGCCGCCGTACAGGCGGAAACCGTCTGCCTGCACGGGGACGGCGAGCATGCGCTGGCGTATGCGCGCAAGCTGCGGGACAGTTTTGTTCAGCAGGGCATCCGCGTCAGCGCGGAGCAATAAAGCAAGACACAACATCACAAGCAAAAAACTATTAGAAAATATTGAGGGAAGACTATGGAACAGGCCGTGAATCTCTGGCCACTGATCGGCATCGCCGCCATCGTGGTCGGATTTGTATTGCGTTTCAATCCGGTGCTGGTGGTGATCGCCGCCGGCATCATCACCGGTCTGGCGGCGCTAATGCCGCTGGACGTCATTCTGGAAAAGCTCGGCGAGGGCTTTCTCAATACCCGCAACCTGCCGCTGATCCTGCTGTTGCCGCTGGCGGTGATCGGCCTGCTGGAACGACACGGGCTGAAAGAGCGGGCGCAGGCGTGGATCGCCAAGATCAAAAGCGCCACCGCCGGCCGTTTGCTGATCGTGTACCTGTTCGTGCGCGAGATCACCGCAGCGATGGGGCTGACCAGCCTGGGTGGGCACCCGCAGATGGTGCGGCCGCTGCTGGCGCCGATGGCGGAAGGGGCGACGGAAAACCGCTACGGCGAGCTGCCAGAGCGCACCCGCCACCGCCTGCGCGCCATGTCGGCCGCGACCGACAACGTCGGGCTGTTCTTCGGCGAGGATATTTTCGTGGCCTTCGGCGCGATCATCTTCATGCATAACTTTATGCTGGAGTCCGGCGGCATTCAGACCGAGCCGCTGCATATCGCGCTGTGGGGCATTCCGACCGCCATTTTCGCCTTCCTGATCCACGCGTTCCGGCTGTATCGGATGGATAAACAGCTGAGCGCCGAGCTGGCGCAGCTGAATCAGGCGGCGCTGCAGGCGAAGGGGGAGGCGCGATGAACTTCCAGCAACAATATCTCTACTGGCTGGCCGGCGCGGTGCTGCTGATTGTGGCGGTGATGTCCTTCCGCGATCGCGCCAACCCGCGCCGCATCACCACCGGGCTGTTTTGGGGGCTGTACGGCCTGGTATTCCTGGTCGGCGACTGGACTTACCGCCTGCTGGGCGACGTGCTCGGCGAAGGCAGCAACGAGAAACGCATGCTGCATATCATCGTTGGCGGGGTGGTGGTGGTGATGGCCCTGATCGCCGGCTTCGGCGGCGTGCGCCTCGGCAGCTATCATCAGCGAACGCCGCAGGAGCGCGAGGCCAGCGCCAAGCGTTTGGGCAACAAGCTGTTTATCCCCGCGTTGGCGATCCCGGTCGTGACGGTGATCGGCGTGCTGCTGTTCAACAACGTGCCGGCGTTGCAAAGCGCGGTGTTCGGCAGCGGTAACCACGCGACGCTGATCACCCTGTTCTCGATGACCGTCGGCTGCCTGATCGGTCTGGCGATCGCGGTGAAAATGACCCATGAGAAGGCCCTGCAGCCGATACAGGAAGCGCGGCGCCTGCTGGATTCGATCGGCTGGGCGTTCATTCTGCCGCAGATCCTCGCCACGCTGGGGTTGCTGTTTACCGTCGCCGGCGTCGGCACCGCAATCTCGCATTTGACCCAGGAGTATCTGGCGGTGGATAACCGCTTTATCGCCGTGGCGGTCTACGCTATCGGTATGGCGGTGCTGACCATGGTGATGGGCAACGCCTTCGCCGCGTTCCCGATCGTCACCGCAGGCATCGGCATTCCGATCCTGGTGCTGCAACACGGCGGCAACCCGGCGGTGATGGCGGCGATCGGCATGTTCTCCGGCTATTGCGGCACCCTGATGACGCCGATGGCGGCGAACTTCAACATTGTGCCGGCGGCGCTGCTGGAGTTGCCGGACAAGAATGCGGTGATCAAGGCGCAGGTGCCGACCGGCGTGCTGCTGCTGTTGGTTAACGTGTTCCTGCTGTATTTCCTGATGTTCCTGTAGGAGTAAGGATGCAAAAAGTATTGATCACCGGCTTCGAGCCGTTTGGTGGTGAGCGCCTCAATCCCTCCTGGGAAGTGGTGAAGCAGCTCAACGATATGGAACTGGTCGGCACGCGCATTGTGGCGCGCCAGCTGCCGTGCGTGTTCGGCGCGGCGCTGGAGGCGCTCAACGCGGCGATCGACGAGGTGCAGCCGGTGATGGTACTGGCTATCGGCCAGGCCGGCGGCCGCACCGACATCACGATTGAACGGGTGGCGATCAACGTCGACGACGCGCGTATCCCCGACAATCAGGGGCAGCAGCCGGTGGACGAACCGATCGTCGCCGGCGGTCCGGCGGCCTATTTCAGCACTTTGCCGATCAAAGCGATGGTGAGTTCGATGCGCGAGGCCGGCATTCCGGCAGCCGTTTCGCAGACTGCCGGCACTTACGTGTGCAACCATGTGATGTATGGGCTGCTGCACCGTTTGAGCGGCCAACGCGAGGTGAAGGGCGGTTTTATCCATATCCCGTATTTGCCTGAGCAGGCGGCGGCGCACCCCGGCGCGCCGAGCATGGCGGCTTCGACGGTGCTGTTTGCGCTGGAGCTGGCCGTTTCCATCGCTTTGCAGGTGGAACACGATCTGAAAGTGGTGGGCGGCGCGACGCATTAATCAAGAACACTCCCGGCGCACCGGGTTGCGCCGGGTCTACGCAAGGAGTGGTCTATGCCGGAAGGACCGGAGATCCGCCGGGCGGCGGACAAACTGGCGGCGGCGGTGATCGATCAGCCGCTGACCGCCGTCGATTTCACTTTTCCCCAGTTGAAGCACTACCGCCAGCGTTTGCTCGGCGAGCGCATCGTCGCCATCGAGCCGCGCGGCAAGGCGCTGCTGACCCATTTCTCCAACGGGCTGACGATGTACAGCCATAACCAGCTGTATGGCGTGTGGAAAGTGGCGGCGGCGGGGGAGACGCCGGAGACCAAACGCGAACTGCGGGTGCGGCTGGAAACCGCCCGCAGCGCGATATTGCTCTACAGCGCTTCCGACATTACCCTCGGGCCGCGCGAGGAAATAGAACAACACCCGTTTTTGCAACGCATCGGCCCCGACGTGTTGGACATGTCGCTGACGGTGGATGAGGTGCAGGAGCGTTTGCTGACGCCGCGTTTTCGCCGCCGGCAGCTGGGTGGCATGCTGCTCGACCAGGCGTTTCTTGCCGGATTGGGCAACTATCTGCGCGCCGAAATCCTGTGGCAGGCCGAGTTGGCGCCGCAGCACAAACCGCAGGATCTGGCGCCAGAGGCGCTGCGGCGCCTGGCGGAGGCGTCGCTGGCGGTGCCGCGCCTTTCCTACCAGACGCGCGGGCAGGCGGATGACAACCGGCATCACGGCGCGCTGTTTCGCTTCAAGGTGTTTCATCGCAGCGGTGAGCCGTGCGAACGCTGCGGTGGGATGATCGTGCGTACCGACCTGTCGTCGCGGCCGTTTTATTGGTGCCCGGGCTGCCAGAAATAACCAAAAAAAAAACGCCGCCCGAAGGGGCGGCGCTGTACGGTTTCAGCCAGGAAAGTGGCTTACTTGTTTTTCAGCTGGGATTTGAAATCACGCTCGGCATAGCCGGTGTACAGCTGACGCGGACGAGCAATTTTGATGCCTTCGTCGTGCATTTCGTTCCAGTGGGCGATCCAGCCGATGGTGCGCGCGATGGCGAAGATCACGGTGAACATGGAAGAAGGAATGCCCATCGCCTTCAGGATGATGCCGGAGTAGAAGTCGACGTTCGGGTACAGTTTCTTCTCGATGAAGTACGGGTCGTTCAGCGCGATGTGTTCCAGCTCCATCGCCACCTGCAGCAGGTTGTCGTCCTTCTTGTTCAGCTCTTTCAGCACTTCGTGACAGGTTTCGCGCATCACGGTGGCGCGCGGATCGTAGTTCTTGTACACGCGGTGGCCGAAGCCCATCAGGCGGAAGGAGTCGTTCTTGTCCTTGGCGCGCTTGATGAATTCCGGAATGTGCTCGACGGTCTTGATCTCTTCCAGCATTTTCAGCGCCGCTTCGTTGGCGCCGCCGTGCGCCGGCCCCCACAGGGAGGCGATGCCGGCCGCGATGCAGGCGAACGGGTTGGCGCCGGAAGAGCCGGCGGTGCGCACGGTTGAGGTAGAGGCGTTCTGCTCATGGTCGGCGTGCAGGATCAGGATGCGGTCCATGGCGCGTTCCAGCACCGGGTTCACCACGTATTCTTCGCACGGAGTGGCGAACATCATGTGCAGGAAGTTGCCGGCGTAGGACAGATCGTTGCGCGGATAAACGAACGGCTGGCCCAGGGAGTATTTGTAGCACATCGCGGCCACGGTCGGCATTTTGGACAGCAGGCGGAACGCGGTGATTTCACGGTGACGCTCGTTGTTGACGTCCAGCGCATCGTGGTAGAACGCCGCCAGCGCGCCGGTCACGCCGCACAGCACTGCCATCGGGTGCGAGTCGCGGCGGAAGCCACGGAACAGATGGGTGATCTGGTCGTGGATCATGGTATGGCGGGTTACGGTGGTCTTGAAGGTTTCGAATTCTTCCGGCGTTGGGGTCTCGCCGTACAGCAGGATGTAGCACACTTCCAGGTAGGAAGATTCTTTCGCCAGCTGCTCGATAGGGAAGCCGCGGTGCAGCAGCACGCCTTTGTCGCCGTCGATGAAGGTAATCTTGGATTCGCAAGAAGCGGTGGAGGTAAAGCCGGGATCAAATGTGAAATAACCTTTGGAACCCAGGGCGCGGACATCGAGGACATCAGGGCCCAGTGTCGGTGTCAATACGCCCAGTTCGATCGGAGCTTCGCTGTCGTTAATGGTTAGCGTCGCTTTCTTATCAGTCATTTACTGTCTCCTTAGCGCCTTATTTTAAAAACCACTAACAACTGAAATACCTTAAATCTCTGCAGGTTGCCCGCAAAAAATGGTGCGGACGCTAACTCTGTGAGCGACTGCGCAACTGTGCGCGGGTAGGGTACAGAGTGCTGACCAGGCGAACGAGACGGGTGACCAGTTGTTAACGATTCAGAGTAATTCGTTATAGTCTGTTAATCTTACCTATGAGCTGTTCGAAGAGATGTGAACCTATCCCAATAATCTGTTTTTATGTGCTTTATTTGCTTTTGACGCCGGCAAACTCGAGCGGGAAACAACGGCTATTGGGATAGGTTCGCCAAATACACTGTTGCATAACTCGAACCCGGGAGGAAGTGTATCTGCTGACCCATAGCGCATCATAGGACCGTTTGTGCCCCTATATGTAATGGAAATGTTGATCTCTTGTCAAATCAGATAATTAATTTTGCACTAATTGTGAAATCCGTGATCTGAATCACTGTTCGGGGGAAATGTTATCAAAGCGGTTGTATGAGAATTGTAATCAGAATGTGATCCTCCTATACTGCCGCCAGGTCTCCGGATTACCCTGAAGTAGGAGCACCCAGCGTTATAAATGCGCGCCGTTTGAGCACAGAGGATGTTGATGTTTGAGCGCGTGACGTGTAAGGGTTTTAGGCTCTTAACGCTGTCTGATCCCCGCCCAGGCCCGGAGGAAGGAAAATAATAAGAGCTGTGTGGGCAAATACGTGAAAAAACAACGACCTGTCAACTTGGATCTGCAAACGATCCGGTTCCCCGTAACTGCGATAGCGTCTATCTTACACCGAGTCTCTGGCGTAATTACCTTCGTTGCCGTGGGTATCCTCCTCTGGCTGCTGGGCCTGTCACTCTCTTCCCAAGAGGGGTTCCTGCAGGCGGCCGCCATCATGAATAGCTTCATCGTCAAATTCATATTCTGGGGCATCCTCACGGCGCTGGCCTATCACATTTGCGGTGGCATCCGTCACTTGTTAATGGATTTTGGCTACATCGAAGAGAGTTTGGCCGCCGGTACCCGTTCCGCCCAGGTGGCGATCGGTCTGACCGTCGTGCTGTCAGTTCTGGCTGGAGTCCTCGTATGGTAAACAACGTTTCTGCATTAGGGCGCAACGGCGTGCACGATTGGCTGCTGCTGCGTGCTTCCGCGATCATCATCACCCTGTACGTCCTGTATATCCTGGGCTTTTTCGTCACGGCTCCGGAACTCACTTATGACATCTGGCGCGGTTTCTTCGCCACTTCCATTACGAAAGTGTTCACTCTGCTGACCTTGCTGTCGATTCTGGTGCACGCCTGGATCGGGCTGTGGCAGGTGCTGACGGACTACGTCAAGCCGCTGGCGGTTCGCCTGGTGTTGCAGCTGGCTGTCGTGGTCGCGTTGCTGGTCTATTTACTGTACGGAACAATCGTAGTGTGGGGTGCTTAAATGAAACTGCCAGTCAGAGAGTTTGATGCCGTCGTAATCGGCGCCGGCGGTGCGGGCATGCGTGCCGCGCTGCAAATTTCCCAAGCGGGCTCGACCTGTGCCCTGCTGTCCAAAGTTTTCCCGACCCGTTCCCATACCGTGTCCGCACAGGGCGGCATTACCGTCGCGCTTGGCAACAGCCACGAGGACAACTGGGAATGGCATATGTACGACACGGTGAAAGGTTCCGACTATATCGGTGACCAGGACGCCATCGAATATATGTGTAAAACCGGCCCGGAAGCGATTCTGGAACTGGAACACATGGGCCTGCCGTTCTCTCGTCTGGACGACGGCCGCATTTATCAGCGCCCGTTCGGCGGCCAGTCGCTGAACTTCGGCGGCGAGCAGGCGGCGCGTACCGCAGCCGCAGCCGACCGTACCGGCCATGCGCTGCTGCACACCCTGTACCAACAGAACCTGAAAAACCACACCACCATCTTCTCCGAGTGGTATGCGCTTGATCTGGTGAAAAACCAGGACGGCGCGGTGGTCGGCACCACGGCTATCTGCATCGAAACCGGTGAAGTGGTTTACTTCAAAGCCAAGGCCACCGTGCTGGCGACCGGCGGCGCAGGCCGCATTTACCAGTCCACCACCAACGCCCACATTAACACCGGCGACGGTGTCGGCATGGCGCTGCGCGCCGGCGTGCCGGTGCAGGACATGGAAATGTGGCAATTCCACCCGACCGGCATCGCCGGCGCGGGCGTGCTGGTGACCGAAGGCTGCCGCGGCGAAGGCGGTTACCTGCTGAACAAGCACGGCGAGCGCTTCATGGAGCGTTATGCGCCGAACGCCAAAGATCTGGCGGGCCGCGACGTGGTTGCCCGTTCGATCATGATCGAAATTCGCGAAGGCCGCGGCTGCGACGGTCCTTGGGGCCCGCACGCCAAGCTGAAGCTGGATCACCTGGGCAAAGAGGTGCTGGAATCCCGTCTGCCGGGCATTCTGGAACTGTCCCGCACCTTCGCGCACGTCGATCCGGTGAAAGAGCCGATCCCGGTTATCCCAACCTGTCACTATATGATGGGCGGCATTCCGACCAAGGTGACCGGCCAGGCGCTGACCGTGAACGAGAAGGGCGAAGACGTGGTGATCCCGGGGCTGTTCGCCGTGGGCGAAATCGCCTGCGTATCGGTGCACGGTGCCAACCGCCTGGGCGGCAACTCGCTGCTCGACCTGGTGGTGTTCGGCCGTTCCGCCGGCATGCACCTGCAGGAATCGCTGGAAGAGCAGGGCGTGAGCCGTGACGCCAGCGACTCCGACGTGGAAGCCTCGCTTGACCGTCTGAATCGTTGGAACAACACCCGTTCCGGCGAAGACCCGGTCGAAATTCGCAAAGCGCTGCAGTCTTGCATGCAGCACAACTTCTCGGTATTCCGCGAAGGCGATGCGATGGCCAAGGGCCTGGAAGAACTGAAAGTGATCCGTGAACGTCTGAAGAACGCACGCCTGGACGATACCTCCAGCGAGTTCAACACCCAGCGCATCGAATGTCTGGAGTTGGATAACCTGATGGAGACCGCGTATTCCACCGCCGTGTCGGCCAACTTCCGTACCGAGAGCCGTGGCGCGCACAGCCGCTTCGACTATCCGGAACGCGATGACGCCAACTGGCTGTGCCATTCGCTGTATCTGCCGCAATCGGAAAGCATGACGCGTCGTGAAGTGAACATGCAACCGAAGCTGCGCCCGGCATTCCCGCCGAAAGTGCGTTCTTACTAATTGCGGAGATCGACAGATGAAACTCGAATTTTCCATTTATCGCTACAATCCGGATGTCGACGACGCGCCGCACATGCAGGATTACACCCTGGAAGCGGAAGAAGGTCGCGACATGATGCTGCTGGATGCGTTGATCCAGCTGAAAGAAAAAGACCCGACCCTGTCGTTCCGTCGCTCATGCCGCGAAGGCGTGTGCGGTTCCGACGGCCTGAACATGAACGGTAAAAACGGCCTCGCGTGCATCACTCCGGTTTCGTCGCTGCGCAAAGGCAACGGCAAGATCGTGATCCGTCCGCTGCCGGGCCTGCCGGTAGTGCGCGATCTGGTGGTGGATATGGGCCAGTTCTATACCCAATATGAAAAGATCAAGCCATACCTGCTGAACGACGGTAAGAACCCGCCGGCGCGCGAGCACCTGCAATCGCCGGAGCAGCGCGCCAAGTTGGACGGTCTGTACGAGTGCATCCTGTGCGCCTGCTGTTCAACCTCTTGCCCATCGTTCTGGTGGAACCCGGACAAGTTCATCGGCCCAGCCGGTCTGTTGGCGGCGTATCGCTTCCTGATCGACAGCCGTGACACGGAAACGCAAGAACGTTTAGATGATCTGGACGACGCTTTTAGTGTTTTCCGCTGCCATAGCATTATGAATTGTGTCAGTGTATGCCCTAAAGGCTTGAACCCGACGCGTGCGATCGGGCATATCAAGTCCATGCTGCTGCAACGCGGCGCATAAACGGAATGAGATGCTGCGCCGGGCTCTTTTCCGGCGCACATCCCATAGGGGAGGGAACCTCTAAAAACTGACCCGCGGCTGCGGCGCTATGCAGCCTGGTTCTTCCGCCGGTTTTTAGAGGTTCCTTGTAAGGGACCGCAAGGTCCATAACAGAACGTATCGGGCCGTCATGGCCGCAAGTACGTCGAGTGAACCGTTTTACGGCAAACCGTATTCATCACGGTAATTATGTTAACCACGGCGAAAACTAAAGCTTCAAAGCTTAAGGGATCATGATGCAGAACGGCGCAATGAAGGCCTGGCTGGATTCCTCCTATCTGGCGGGCGCGAACCAGTCTTACATAGAGCAGCTCTATGAAGACTTCTTAACCGATCCGGGTTCCGTTGAAGATAGCTGGCGTTCCATTTTTCAACAGCTACCAACCGCGGGTGTCAAACCCGATCAGCTTCACTCTCAAACGCGCGATTACTTCCGCCGCCTGGCGAAAGACTCCGCGCGCTACAACACCACCATCACCGATCCGGAAACCGACGCCAAACAGGTCAAGGTACTGCAGCTGATCAACGCCTTCCGCTTCCGCGGGCATCAGCATGCCAACCTCGATCCGCTTGGCCTGTGGCAGCGCGAGCAAGTTCCTGACCTTGATCCCGCTTACCACAACCTGACCGAAGCCGATTTCCAGGAAACCTTCAACGTGGGCTCTTTCGCCATCGGCAAAGAAACCATGAAGCTGGGCGATCTGTACGCCGCGCTGAAGCAGACCTATTGCGGGTCGATCGGTGCTGAGTACATGCACATCACCAACACCGAAGAGAAACGCTGGATCCAGCAGCGTATCGAGTCGGTGGTGGGGCGCGCCAGCTTTACCGCCGACGAAAAACGCCGTTTCCTGAACGAGCTGACCGCGGCGGAAGGCCTGGAACGTTACCTGGGCGCCAAATTCCCGGGCGCCAAACGCTTCTCGCTGGAAGGCGGCGACGCGCTGGTGCCGATGCTGAAAGAGATGGTGCGCCACGCCGGCAAGAACGGCACGCGCGAAGTGGTGTTGGGCATGGCCCACCGCGGCCGTCTGAACGTGCTGATCAACGTGCTGGGCAAAAAGCCGGCCGATCTGTTCGACGAATTCGCCGGCAAGCATAAAGAACACCTCGGCACCGGTGACGTGAAATATCACCAGGGCTTCTCTTCCGACGTAGAAACCGAAGGCGGCATGGTTCACCTGGCGCTGGCGTTCAACCCGTCGCACCTGGAGATCGTCAGCCCGGTGGTCATGGGGTCGGTTCGCGCCCGTCGCGATCGTCTGGACGAAGCGCGCAGCAACATGGTGCTGCCGATCACCATCCACGGCGACGCCGCCATCACCGGCCAGGGCGTGGTTCAGGAAACCCTGAACATGTCTCAGGCCCGCGGCTACGAAGTGGGCGGCACCGTGCGTATCGTCATCAACAACCAGGTTGGCTTCACCACCTCCAACCCGCTGGATGCGCGCTCTACCGAATACTGCACCGACATCGCCAAAATGGTTCAGTCGCCGATCTTCCACGTTAATGCGGACGATCCGGAGGCCGTGGCCTTCGTCACCCGCCTGGCGTTGGATTTCCGTAACACCTTTAAGCGTGACGTGATGATCGATCTGGTCTGCTACCGTCGCCATGGGCACAACGAGGCCGACGAGCCGAGCGCCACCCAGCCGGTGATGTATCAGAAGATCAAGAAACACCCTACGCCGCGCAAAATCTATGCTGACGTGCTGACCGAGCAGAAAGTGGCCAGCCTGGAAGATGCCACGGAAATGGTCAACCTGTACCGCGACGCGCTCGACCGCGGCGATTGCGTGGTTGAAGAGTGGCGTCCGATGAACCTGCACTCCTTCACCTGGTCACCGTACCTGAACCACGAGTGGGACGAAGAGTACCCGAGCAAGGTTGAGATGAAGCGCCTGCAGGAGCTGGCACGCCGCATCAGCACCGTGCCGGAAGCGATCGAAATGCAGTCGCGCGTGGCGAAAATCTACGCTGACCGCGCCGAGATGGCCGCAGGCAACAAGCCGTTCGACTGGGGCGCCGCCGAAACGCTGGCCTACGCCACCATGGCGGATGAAGGCATTCCAATCCGCATCTCCGGCGAAGACGCCGGCCGCGGCACCTTCTTCCACCGTCACGCGGTGGTGCACAACCAGAAAAACGGTTCGGTCTACGTTCCGCTGGCGAATATCCACAGCGGCCAGGGCGAATTCAAGGTTTGGGACTCCGTACTGTCTGAAGAAGCGGTGCTGGCGTTCGAATACGGCTACGCCACGGCGGAACCGCGTACGCTGACCATCTGGGAAGCGCAGTTCGGCGACTTCGCCAACGGCGCGCAGGTCGTTATCGACCAGTTCATCAGCTCCGGCGAGCAAAAATGGGGCCGTATGTGCGGCCTGGTGATGCTGCTGCCGCACGGCTATGAAGGCCAGGGCCCTGAGCACTCTTCCGCGCGTCTGGAACGCTATCTGCAGCTGTGCGCAGAGCAGAACATGCAGGTGTGCGTCCCGTCTACGCCGGCGCAGGTTTACCATATGCTGCGTCGTCAGGCGCTGCGCGGTATGCGCCGTCCGTTGGTGGTGATGTCGCCGAAGTCGCTGCTGCGCCATCCGCTGGCGATTTCTTCGCTGGACGAGCTGGCCAACGGCACCTTCCTGCCGGCGATCGGCGAGATCGACGACTTGGATCCGAAAGCGGTCAAGCGCGTCGTGCTGTGCTCCGGCAAGGTCTACTACGACCTGCTGGAACAGCGTCGCAAGAACGAGCAGAAAGACGTGGCCATCGTGCGCATCGAGCAGCTGTATCCGTTCCCGCATCAGGCCGTGCAGGCCGTGCTGGAGCAATACTCGCACGTGCATGATTTCGTCTGGTGTCAGGAAGAGCCGCTGAACCAGGGCGCCTGGTACTGCAGCCAGCACAACTTCCGTGAAGTGGTGCCGTTCGGGGCTTCTTTACGTTACGCAGGACGTCCGGCCTCCGCCTCTCCGGCGGTGGGCTATATGTCCGTACACCAGAAGCAGCAGCAGGCTCTGGTGAACGACGCGCTGAATATTGACTAATGTTCGCTCGCTTGCCGGCCGTGGGGCCGGCAAGCAGATGATAAAAAACTTAAGGGAAAGCTAAATGAGTAGCGTAGATATTCTGGTTCCTGACCTTCCTGAATCGGTTGCCGATGCGACCGTAGCCACCTGGCACAAAAAGCCGGGCGACAGCGTGCAGCGTGATGAAGTCCTGGTTGAAATCGAAACCGACAAAGTGGTGTTGGAAGTGCCGGCCAGTGAAGCGGGCATTCTCGATGCTATCGTGGAAGAAGAGGGCGCGACCGTACTGTCTCGCCAGCTGCTCGGCCGCATCCGCCCAGGCGACAGCTCCGGCAAACCGACCGCCGAGAAGAGCCAGGAGAAAGAGTCCACGCCTGCACAGCGCGCGACCGCGAGCCTGGAAGAAGAAAGCAATGACGCGCTCAGCCCGGCGATTCGCCGCCTGATCGCCGAACACGACCTCGATGCAGGCGCCATCAAAGGCACCGGCGTGGGTGGCCGCATCACGCGTGAAGACGTGGAAGCGCACCTGGCCAAAGGCGGCGCCGCCGCCAAACCGGCCGCCGCCGCTGAAGCCGCACCGCAGCCTGCTCTGGCCGGCCGTAGCGAAAAACGCGTGCCGATGACTCGCCTGCGCAAACGCGTCGCTGAGCGTCTGCTGGAAGCGAAGAACAGCACCGCGATGCTGACCACCTTCAACGAAATCAACATGCAGCCGATCATGGATCTGCGCAAGCAGTACGGCGAAGCCTTCGAGAAGCGTCACGGCGTGCGTCTGGGCTTCATGTCCTTCTACATCAAGGCGGTGGTTGAAGCGCTGAAGCGCTTCCCGGAAGTGAACGCGTCGATCGACGGTTCCGACGTGGTTTACCACAACTACTTCGACATCAGCATCGCGGTTTCTACCCCGCGCGGCCTGGTGACGCCGGTACTGCGCGATGTGGACGCCATGAGCATGGCTGACATCGAGAAGAAAATCAAAGAGCTGGCCGTTAAGGGCCGCGACGGCAAACTGACCGTGGAAGAGCTGACCGGCGGTAACTTCACCATTACCAACGGCGGCGTATTCGGCTCCCTGATGTCCACTCCGATCATCAACCCGCCGCAGAGCGCCATCCTGGGCATGCACGCCATCAAAGATCGCCCAATGGCGGTCAATGGTCAGGTGGTGATCCAGCCGATGATGTATCTGGCGCTGTCTTATGACCACCGCCTGATCGACGGTAAAGAATCCGTCGGTTATCTGGTGACGGTCAAAGAGATGCTGGAAGATCCGGCTCGTCTGCTGCTGGACGTCTAGTAACCCTTGCCGGGCGCGGCGTGCCGCGCCCGCACTCTGTGCTATGTGGCCGGAAAACCATGCGGTTTACCGCGTAATAATGGTCCGGCTAAAAACCTTCAGAACTGAATGGATAGAACATCATGAATTTACACGAATATCAGGCAAAACAGCTGTTTGCTCGGTATGGCATGCCGGCACCGACCGGTTACGCCTGTACCACTCCGCGTGAAGCAGAAGAAGCCGCATCCAAAATCGGCTCCGGCCCGTGGGTGGTGAAATGTCAGGTTCATGCTGGCGGCCGCGGTAAAGCGGGCGGCGTTAAAGTCGTCAACAGCAAAGAAGATATCCGTGCTTTCGCGGAAGCCTGGTTGGGCAAGCGTCTGGTGACTTACCAGACTGACGCGCTGGGCCAGCCGGTTAACCAGATCCTGGTTGAAGCGGCGACCGACATCGATAAAGAACTGTACCTGGGCGCCGTCGTAGACCGCGCGACCCGTCGCATCGTATTCATGGCGTCTACCGAAGGCGGCGTGGAAATCGAGAAAGTGGCGGAAGAAACCCCTGAACTGATCCACAAAATGACCATCGATCCGCTGGCGGGTCCACAGCCTTATCAGGGCCGTGAGCTGGCCTTCAAACTGGGCCTGACCGGCAAGCAAGTCAGCCAGTTCGCCAAGATCTTCATGGGCCTGGCGACGCTGTTCCTGGAGCGCGACCTGGCGATGGTTGAGATCAACCCGCTGGTGATCACCAAGCAGGGCGATCTGGTGTGCCTGGACGGCAAACTGGGCGCCGACGGCAACGCCCTGTTCCGTCAGCCTGAACTGCGTGAAATGCGTGACCCTTCTCAGGAAGATGAGCGTGAATCCCGTGCGGCCCAGTGGGAGCTGAACTACGTTGCCCTCGACGGCAACATCGGCTGCATGGTGAACGGCGCAGGTCTGGCGATGGGCACC
>PVKZ01000036.1:0-18199 GCA_004027375.1 Macroglossus sobrinus | reverse complement strand
TTTGTGCCTGACGACGACGCGGCCTTTCGCCGCTGGTTCTATCAACGCCGTTCGCCGGGGTGGGTGCATCGCCTGGAACGCCATAAACGCGGCGTCGCCCTGGCGCTGCTGATGACGCTGCTGGCGGTAGTGGCTTACGTTTACGTGGTGCTGCCGTGGGCGAGCAGCGAGATCGCCATGCGCGTCCCCACCTCGGTGGAACAGACGCTGGGCGAACATACGCAGACGTTTTTGGACCAGAGCGGCTTCGCGCCCTCCGCACTGCCGGCCGAACGGCAACGGGCGCTGCAGCAGTTGTTCCGGCAGGTGATGCCGGCCGAGATGCGCCAGGAGCGCACGCCGCTCTCGCTGAAGCTGATGGCGGCGCCCGGTGCGCCGAACGCCTTTATGTTGCCGGACGGCACGCTGGTGCTCAGCGACAGCCTGGTCACCTTGTCAAAAAACGACGATGGCTTGGCGGCGGTGATGCTGCATGAGATGGGGCATCACGCCCATCGTCACCCGATGCGCATGTTGGTGCGTTCGTCACTGGTGGCGTTGACGCTGATGTGGATGACGGGTGACGTCAGCGGCATCGGCGACACGCTGCTGCAGTCCGCATCCTTCGTGAATGAGATGCAGTTTTCTCGCGGGATGGAGCGTGAGGCGGATGCGTTTGCGATAGCGGAAATGCAGCGCCAGGGGCGTTCGTTGGCGGAAATGGCGGCGATCTACCGCGCGTTGGCGCAGGCGCCTGAACGAGAAAAGGCCGATGACTGGGCGCTGCCTGCCTGGCTCAGCACCCATCCGGCGATGCAGGAACGGCTGGACGCGGTGAACGAGGCGATGGCGCAGCAGCAATAAAAAAGCCCCCGGTGAAAACCGGGGGCTTTTTCGTGAACGGGCGAAATTACTTCGCTTTACCCTGGTTCGCTACGGCCGCCGCTTTTGCTGCGATCTCGTCGGCGTTACCCAGGTAGTAACGTTTGGTTGGTTTGAAGTTCTCGTCGAACTCATACACCAACGGCACGCCGGTTGGGATGTTCAGCTCGAGGATTTCATCTTCGCTCAGGTTATCCAGGTATTTCACCAGCGCGCGCAGGGAGTTGCCGTGCGCCGCAACGATCACGCGCTCGCCGCTCTTGATGCGTGGCAGGATCTCTTCGTCCCAGTAAGGGATAACGCGATCGATGGTCAGCGCCAGGCTTTCGGTCAGCGGCAGCTCTTGCTCGGTCAGCGAAGCGTAGCGCGGATCGTGGCCAGGGTAACGTTCGTCTTCTTTGGTCAGCTCAGGTGGGGTCACCGCAAAGCCGCGACGCCATTGTTTCACCTGCTCGTCGCCGTATTTTTCCGCGGTTTCCGCTTTGTTCAGACCCTGCAGCGCGCCGTAGTGACGTTCGTTCAGCTTCCAGGATTTTTCGGTTGGCAACCAGGCCTGATCCAGCTCGTCGAGGATGTTCCACAGGGTGTGGATCGCGCGCTTCAGTACGGAGGTGTAAGCGAAGTCGAAAGTGAAACCTTCTTCTTTCAACAGCTTGCCTGCTGCTTTCGCTTCGGTGCGGCCCTTGTCGGACAGATCAACATCATACCAACCGGTGAAGCGGTTTTCTTGGTTCCACTGGCTTTCGCCGTGACGCACCAGAACCAGCTTAGTTACAGCCATAGCTTAACTCCTTAATAATCTGACATTTCAATGATAACGAAAATCATTATATTGCCGCGGGCCGGGGCTCGGCAATCGATAGTGTCTAACCATAGCCAATTTCTTGCCGCAAAGTAAGGGCTGGCGAAAGGAAAAAGCTGAATCGTTCAGGCTGAGGCGGAAGGGGGAGAAACGGCGCGTCGGAATCGCTCCGGACGCGCCGTGGCAGAGGGGAAATCAGGCCGATTTTTTCAGGCAGTTGCTCATGAAGGTTTTACGCGCGTCGCCCTTCAGATCCTTGGTCTTGGCGTCGGCATTGCAGCTTTTCATTTTCTGCTGCTGCGGCGTCAGGGTTTTGCCGGACGCAGCGGTGCCTTCGGACTTCAGGCAGGTGCTCATAAAGGTGGAGCGATCGGCGCCTTTCAGCGACTTGGTGGATGCCTGCTGGTTGCAATCGGTCATGCGTTTCTGTTGGGCCGCCTGCGCCGGCGAAGGCGTTTTCGTCGCCGTCGTCGCGTCGGCCGCCATCAGATTGGTGCTCAGCATTAAGCCCGCCAGCAATGGAAGTGCAGTAATCAGACGCATAGGTGTTCCTTCAGCTATTGATTGGCCGCCATCGGCCGAAAATTGTGACGTTGCACAAGGCGTTGTGCTTATCACGGTAGCCTGAGTGTAGTGCGCGCTTTGGAATAAGGGAAGGTGGGCGCCGGTGGGGGGATGGCGCTAAAAGGTAAGCATTTATAACAAATTGCCCCCGGCCGCACGGCGAGGGGCGTAGCGGGTCAGATAGGATAAAACTGATAATGCGTGGCGCTGCGGTAGCGGCTCCCCGGTTGCAGCCAACAGTCCGGCTGCGGCCACTCGGGATGGTGCGGGCTGTCCGGCAAAAACTCGCTCTCCAGCGCCACGCCGGCATGGTTGGCGTAGCTGCCGCCATCGCGCGCCGGCGTGCCGGCCAGATAATTGCCGCTGTAGAGCTGCAGCGCAGGCGCGTCGGTGAACACGCTCATTTGCACTTGCCCGTCGGCGGACCACAAATGCGCCGCCGGGCTCTCCAGCGCCCCGCAGGTACGATGCAGCAGAAAGGCGTGATCGTAGCCTTGCACCCGCTGCTGGTCGCGATCGCGCAGGAAATCCTGCAGCAGCGTTTTCGGCTGACGAAAATCCATGCCGCTGCCGTCCACCGGCGTCAGATCGGCGCAGGGAATGCCCTCGGCGTCGACAGGCAGGTAGCGATCGGCGAACAGCTGCAACCGTTGGGCGCGGGCGTCGGTGCCGGCGCCGTCCAGATTGAAATAGGCGTGGTTGGTCAGATTGACCGGGCAGGGGCGATCGACCTGCGCCAGATAGTTGATTTCCAGGCGATTATCCGAGGTCAGGCGGTAACAAACCTGCACGTCGAGATTGCCGGGGAAACCCTGATCGCCCTCCGCCGAATGCAGCGCATAGCAGACCTGCTGCGCATCATGCTGCACCCGGCGCCAGCGGCGGGCATGAAAACCGTCGGGGCCACCGTGCAGCTGATGGGCGCCCTGATTGGCGGCCAGCGCATGGGTTTTCCCGCCGATGGGCAGACTGGCGTTGGCGATGCGGTTGGCGTAACGGCCGACGGTGGCGCCCAGATAGGCGCCCTGACGTGGGTAGTCCGCCGGGCTGCGGCAGCCGAGCAGCAGTTCGCGCTTTTCACCGGATTTGAGCGGCAAGACGGCGGACAGCCAGGTGGCGCCCCAGTCCATCAGCGTCACCGTCATGCCGTCGGCGTTTTGCAGCAGTGTCAGCTGGTAAGGTTGCCCATCGGGCGCCGCTTCCGTGCTCACCGTCAGCATGGGCCGGCCCCCTGCGAAGCCTGGCAGACATAGAAGGTTTCCTGCAATCCGCCGGTTTGCCGCGGATACTCGTGCGCCACGGCGGCACGCACTGTCTCCACGAGATCCTGCGGCATCAGCGCGACGATGCAGCCGCCAAAGCCGCCGCCGGTCATGCGCACGCCACCGCGCGGGCCGATCGTCGCTTTGACGATCTCGACCAACCGATCGATCGGCGGCACGGTGATTTCAAAGTCATCGCGCATCGAGGCGTGGGATTCCGCCATCAGCCGGCCCATGCGCTGCAGGTCGCCGGCCGCCAGCGCGTCGGCCGCCGCCAGCGTGCGGGCGTTCTCGCTGATGACGTGCCGCGCGCGTTTGGCCACCAACGGATCCAACTGATGTTGACGCGCTGCAAATTGTTCGGGGCTGACGTCGCGCAGCGCCTTGACGCCGAAGAATCGCGCCGCTTCTTCGCACTGTGTGCGGCGGGTGTTGTACTCGCTGTCCACCAGCCCGCGCTGCACATTGGAGTTGACGATCACCACCGCGACGTTGTCCGGCATCGGCACCGCACGGGTTTCCAGCGAGCGGCAGTCGATCAGCAGAGCGCTGTCGCGCCGGCCGAGCGCGGAGATCAACTGGTCCATGATGCCGCAGTTGCAGCCGACGAACTGGTTCTCCGCCTCCTGGCCGTTCAGCGCCAGCGCCACGCCGTCCAGCGGCAGCTGATAGAGCGCCTGCAGCGCCTGGCCCACCGCCACCTCCAGCGCGGCGGAGGAGCTGAGCCCCGCCCCTTGCGGCACATTGCCGGCGATCACCAGATCCGCGCCGCCGAAGTCGGCGTTGCGGCGCTGAAGATGTTTCACCACGCCGCGCACATAGTCGGACCAGCGCTGATCGGGGTGGCTGACGATCGGCTCGTCGAGCGAGAATTGATCCTGCTGATTCTGATAATCGGCGGCCAGCACGCGGATCTGGCGGTCGTCGCGCTTGGCGCAGGCGATGACGGTTTGGTAATCGATGGCGCAGGGCAGCACGAAGCCGTCGTTGTAATCGGTATGCTCGCCGATCAGGTTCACCCGCCCCGGCGCCTGGATGGTCAACGCCGGCGCGTAGCCGAAGTGCTCGGTAAACAGGGAATGGGTAAGCGGTTTCAGGCTCATGCTTGGGCTCCGGCTTCACGGTAATGAATATCGCTGACGGCGCGCAGACGCTCTGCGGCCTGTTCGGCTGTCAGGTCGCGCTGGGTTTCCGCCAGCATCTCGTAACCGACCATAAATTTGCGCACGCTGGCTGAACGCAGCAGCGGCGGATAGAAATGGGCGTGCAGCTGCCAGTGCCGGTTGTCGGCGCCGTTGAACGGCGCGCCGTGCCATCCCATCGAATAGGGGAAGGAACACTGGAACAGGTTGTCGTAGCGGCTGGTCAGCTTCTTCAGCGCCAGCGCCAGATCGCTGCTCTGCGCCGCGCCGAGTTCGGTGATGCGCTGCACCGCCGTTTTCGGCAGCAGCAGCGTTTCAAACGGCCAGGCGGCCCAGTAGGGCACCACCGCCAGCCAGTGTTCGGTGTTCACCACGATGCGTTCGCCTGCGGCCAGCTCGCGCTGTGCATAATCCAGCAGCAGCGGGGAGGCATATTCCCGGAAATAGTCGTGCTGCAGGCGATCTTCGCGTTCGGCCTCGTTCGGCAGAAAACTGTTGGCCCAGACCTGCCCGTGCGGGTGCGGGTTGGAGCAGCCCATCGCCGCGCCTTTGTTTTCGAACAGCTGTACCCAGGGGTAGTGCTTGCCCAGCTCATCGGTTTGCGCCTGCCAGGCGGCGACCACCTGCTCCAGCGCCGGCAGCGTCAGTTCGGGCAGGGTCTTGCTGTGATCGGGAGAGAAGCAGATCACCCGGCTGACGCCGCGCGCGCTCTGGCTGCGCATCAGCGGATCCTGGCTGTTGGGCGCCGGCGGCGTATCGCTCATCAGCGCGGCGAAATCGTTGGTGAAAACATAGGTACCGCGATAATCCGGATTGCGATCGCCGGTGACGCGCGCGTTGCCCGGGCACAGGAAACAGTCGGGATCGTGCGCCGGCAGCGTTTCTGTGGGGACGGCCTCCTGCTGGCCCTGCCAGGGGCGCTTGGCGCGGTGCGGTGAGACCAGCACCCACTGGCCGCTCAGCGGATTGTAGCGGCGGTGCGGATGATCGATAGGGTTAAATTCCGTCATACGGTTCCTTTCTTGGCGCCGACGAAAGTGTAATCGCTTCCAATTACCGTCTTGAGACGCCCGTTGCTGAACAGGGAGAGGCTGTTGCGCAGAAAGATAGCACGCCCGCGGCGGTAAAAAGGTGATCTAACGCGAAAAATGGAATCGTTTACACTTCATTGCAAAGCGCAGGAGGGGCGAAGAAAAGCAGGCGGCAACGTGATTGAGGGCATTGCGGTGAAGTGCCGGTGATAGCGTTTTCACCCGACCAGCCGGCAGAGAGGGGCTCTCTGCCGGCTTCAGCCGTTAAGAATGCTGGTACAGCGGATAGGTGAAGAACAGCAGATGGGTCAGATTAAGCCCGAAATGGAACAGAATCGGCACCCACAGACGGCCGCTCCACATCCACGCCAGGCCGTAGATCACCCCGGCGAGGGTCGCGAAGATCACCATCAGCGTACCGCCCGCCAGATGCGCGGCGCCGAACACCAGGGAGGCGACGATCAGCGCCGGCCAGGCGCCCAGCCACTGGCTGAGGCGCTGTTGCAGGTAGCCGCGAAACAGCGCTTCCTCGGCCATGCAGACAAAGAACAGGTTCGCCATCACGAAAGGCAGGATCCAGGCGGGCGCATGCCACTCAATTTTTAAGCCGCCCAGCGCGACGGCCAGCAGCAACAGCGCCGGCACGACCAGCAGCAGCGCAATCCAGCCCGCTCTGCTGGCGTTGCCGCCGCGTTCGGCGGAAAACAGCGTGGGCAAGCAGGCGAACAGCAGGAAGGGCACCATCGCCTTATCGAAGTTGTAATACATGGTGAACGGCGCGCTGAGCGGACCGGCTTTTTCGCCGTCGATCATCAGTTGATTGTGGATGCCGGGCACCAGGTGCAAGAACAGCGCCACGCAGCCGGCGACCACCAGCCCTTCGAGCACAATCGCCAGATTACGCTGCGCGCGAAAATGGTGGCGCAACCCCGCCAGCGCTATGATCGCCAGCAGATAACTCAGGCTGAGCGGCGTCAGTACCCCATGATAAAGCCCCATGCCCGCCGAGGCGGCCAGGATCACCCAGGCTATCAGCCGATTAAACGGCAAGAAAAATAACGAAGCAGCCAGTACGCCCCACATGATATGTCCCTTTAAATATGTACACGGCGCTCAGCGCCTTTGCGGCGTGCGATGATGGCAAAATTGAGCGCTAGAGCGGATAGTAGCACACCAGGATGACGCTAAAGGTCGGGGCAGTGATGCATTTATGCATGATGCCGGCCCACACGACCGGCGGCGAGGAGGGTTAGCCTTTCATCCATGCCTGCGAACGGGTGATTTCGGCCAGGTTTTGCAGGGTATCCAGGCTCTGCTGGTGGATCTCCTGCGTGGGGGCCGCGCACAGATCGTGCAGCACGGTCACCTGAAAGCCGGCGTCGTGCGCCTGCCGCGCGGTGCTCTCGATGGCGAGCGGCGTGCTGATGCCCGCCAGCAGCAGATGGTGGCACCGATGTTGCCGCAGCCAGGCTAACAAATTGTTACCGGAGAAAGCGCTGACTGCCGTTTTTTCAAACTGCAGATCGGTCTCTTCCTGATGCAGTTCGGGCATCCAGCGGCAGCCCGGGCCATTTAGCCGCAGCGCGCCGATCTGCTTGAGATGGTTGAACAGCGGCGAATGGGGCGGGATGTCATGATAATCGTCGGCGAATCCCACCCGCACCCAAATCACCGGGATTTTTCGCACCCGGGCATAGGCCGCGGCGGCATTGACGTTGGCAAGCAGGTGGGTCGTCATCACCTGTTCGCGGCAGTGGTTGGCGCGCCCTTTGGGCCCGATCAGATCTTCGATCAGGTCGATGATAATCAACGCAGCGGACATGGCGTCTCCAAAAATGGCCTTCTTCCTTTCTATGATAAAAGGCCAAATGTGATGTGCTGCGGTGAAGTGTTGCCGGATATGTTTACGCCGCGTTTCAGGCGGAGGCCGCCTCCAGCCGTTGCTGTTGGTAACCATAGCCGCCTTCGCCGTCGGGCACGAAGCTGAGGCGGTGAGTGATGCACTGCGGCGCATCTTCGGCATGGTGCGAGACGAACAGCAACTGGGTGGCGCCCTGGCCGATCAGCACGTCGATAAAGCGGCGCACCAGCTGGCGATTGAGCGGATCCAGCCCCTGCAGCGGCTCGTCGAGGATCAGCAGCGCCGGGTGTTTCACCAGCGCGCGGGCGATCAGCGCCAGCCGCTGTTGGCCCCAGGAAAGGCTGTGGAACGGGGCGTCACCGCGCGCGCCGTTGAGCCCGAGCAGCGCCAGCCATTGCTCTGTCAGCTGCCGCTGACGATCCGAGACCGCCTGATAAATGCCGATCGAATCGAAGAACCCTGACAGCACCACGTTGCGCACGCTGGTGTTGACGCGATAATCCAGATGCAGGCTGCTGCTGACGTAGCCGATATGGCGTTTGATTTCCCAGATGGTTTCCCCGCTGCCGCGGCGGCGGCCGAACAGCGTCAGATCGTTGCTGTAGCCCTGTGGATGATCGCCGGTGATCAAGCTGAGCAGCGTGGATTTGCCGGCGCCGTTCGGGCCGACGATCTGCCAGTGCTCGCCGGGGTTAACCTGCCAGTCGAGATGATTGAGGATCGGCCGATCGTTATAGCTGACCACGCCGTCGCGCAGGACGATCAGCGGCCGATCCGCCGGCAGGGCCACTTTTTGCGTCGGATCCTCGGTTTCCGGCAGCGCCAGCCCGCTGAGGTTTTCGCTGTGCGCCAACTGCGCCACCAGCGCGTCCGCCATTACCTGGCTGCGCGGCCCGCGGCTGGTCAGGGTGCAGTCCGCCAGCACGCCCACCTGGCGGACAAAATCCGGTATTTCGTCGAACCGGTTGAGCACCAGCACCACGGTTTGGCCCTGGGCGGAAAGCTCGCTCAGCAACGCGGCGAGCTGCGCGCGCGAGTGCACGTCCAGCCCGTCGAAGGGTTCGTCGAGGATCAGCAGGTCGGGCTCGGGCATCAGCGCCCGGCACAGCAGGGTCTTGCGCGTTTCGCCGGTGGAGAGGTATTTGAAGCGGCGCGTCAGCAGGGCGGTGATGCCGAACTGCGCGGCCAGCCGCTCACAGCGCGCGGCGTCTTTCACCTCTTCCTGAATGATCTCCGCCGCGGTGCGGCCGGTGTCGTCTTCGTCCGCGCTGAGCAGATCGGTGTTGTTGCGTTGCCACTCGTCGCTGACCATTTTTTGCAGCTGTTCGAAGGAGATGCGCACCGCGTGCTGAAAGTCGCTGCGGCGCTCGCCGCTCAACAGAACCAGTTCGTCGGCCAGCGCGCGCGCCAGGGCGGATTTGCCGCTGCCGTTGGCGCCGACGAAGGCCCAGCTGTCGCCGGCCTGGATCGCCAGTGCATCCAACGTCAGGGTGCGGGTATCGCTTAAGCGGAATGAACCTTGCGAAATATGCAACGACGACATCACCTGTTCCTTTTTTTGCAATTATTTGCCTTAGAAATAGGCGTATTGCAGGGGGATGTCAATCAACAAAAATGCAACGTTACGTTGCGCTTAACACAACGTGGCGACAATCACGTGGTCGGCGTTGAACAGGGCGTGTACGGCGGCGCCGACGCTCAGCTGCAGGCGCTGCAACTCCGCCGTCGTCAGCGTGGCGCACAGGGTTTCGCCCCCCGCCAGCGTCACCAGCACCTCGCTGTGTTCGGCGCCCGGCTGAATGCCGGCCACCACGCCCGCCAGCGCGTTATCCGCGTCGGCATGTTCCGCCGTCTCGACGCTTAACCGCACCCAGGGCGCCTTGATCAGCGCCAGCACCTCTTTGCCCGGCGTCAGTTGCAGCCGGTCGGCGCTTTGCTGGGTGATGGCCGCCGTCAGGCGAGTGCTGCCGTCGTTCAACAAGATCGCCAGATGCTGCTGCACCTGCTGATGATCGCGCTCGATGACGGTGCCGAAAAATTGATTGCGCGCGCTGGTTTGCAGCGAGAAGCGCGAGATGGCCGCCAGCAGACTGTCGAGCGGCAGATCGTCCTGCTGCAACACGTCGAAGGCCTTTTGCTGCACCTGGCCCAGCAGGTCATACAGCTGGATCAGCCGTTGGCCGTAGTGCGTCAGCTGCGCGCCGCCGCCGCCTTTTCCGCCGGTGGCGCGGTCCACCACCGTGTGTTCCGCCAGTTGGTTCATCTCATTGATGGCGTCCCAGGCGCTTTTGTAGCTGATGCCCGCCAGTTTGGCGCCCTGGCTGATGGAGCCGGTGTGCTGTACCTGTTTCAGCAGCGCGATGCGGCGCGGATCGGCGAACAGCTTTTGCTGGAGTTTGAGAGTCAGAAGAATTTCGGCCTGCATAGCGCATCCTGTCGGCGGCAAAAATCTTATTGTCGCCGATTTGGCGACAAAGCGCCAAACGCAGTGCGCTGGAGAGCGGGGTAATAAAGACTGGCATTGTTTTATTGTTATAATATAACATAACAGAAAAACAATAAGGCTTTACGCCGGCTGCGGCCGGTTTTTATTTCACCACAGGGATGCACCACATGAGTACGACACGCCGGCGTCTTGGCACGCCCAGAAAATCTTTATGCCTTGCCGCCTGGGTCGGCGGCGCACTGACGGCGCCGCTGGCTTTCGCCGCCGACTGCGATAAAGCCCGCAATGCCACGGGATGTGAAGAACATCTCACCGTGGAGGCGGCGGCCTCCGCCGGGCGTTACGATGCGTTGAACGCCCTGAGCCGCAGCGCGTCACAGCTCGGGCTGAGCGCTCGGGAGACGCCGCGCAGCGTCGATATCATCCGCGCGCGGGCGATCCAACAGCGGGGCGATCGCTCGCTGGCCGCCGCCGTCGAACGCGCCACCGGTCTGTCCGGCGTCGCTTCGCCAACGTTGTCCAACAACTTTTCCGCGCGCGGTTTTCGGCCGATCGCCTGGCTGTATAACGGCGTAGAGATGCCCGGCAGCACGCTGCAGCTGGGCGATCCGGCGCATTACGACAGCATCGAGGTGCTGCGCGGGCCGGGGTCGGCATTGAACGGACTGAGCGCCGCAGGCGGCAGCGTCAACCTGATCTCGCGGCGGCCGACCTTCAGCCGCCAGCCGGTTGAACTCGACTATGGCTTCGGCAGCTACCGCAGCCAGCGTCTGCATCTGGGGGCCGGCGGCGCGCTGGTGGACGATGCGGTGGCGTACCGGTTAGACGTCAGTGGCAACGACAGCGGCAGCAACGTGCAGTATGAACGCGATCGGCAGAAGCGGGTTTCCGGCTCGCTGCTGTTTAAATTGACGGACGATGCGTTGCTGACGCTGAGCCTGGACCGCATGCTCAACCGCACCAACAACCCTTACTACGGCACGCCGCTGCTGCATGGGCGCATTGCCGGCGAGCTGCGCGACATCAATTACAACAACCTGACCGACAGCCGCATCCAGAGCAACGCCACCGCGTTTCAGACCAGTCTGGACTGGTTTATGACGCCCGAAGTGGAGTGGCATAACCAATTCTATTACTACAGCGGCTTTCGCGAATGGCGCAACGTCGAACGTTTCCGCGTCGCGGCGGCGGCTCGGCCCGGCGACGTCAACCGCGACTCTTTCGGCGCTCTGGCGCACGACGACGATCTGATCGGCAACCGCAGTTCGCTGGTGTTCGATCGCGTTATCGCCGGTTTCGATAACCGGTTGCTGGTCGGCTTCGATCTGAGCAAGCGGCATTTTCAGTACTACTCCAACGGTTTCCCCGGCTCCGAGGACGTGCCGCTCGGCGCGCCGCCCAGAGAACCGTTCGCTCAGGGCACCGCCAGTCAACGCGCGCCGGTGCGCCACGTTACTCAGAATCAGTACGCCGCTTTTCTTGAAGATCGCTTCAGCCTGACCGAGCGTTTAGCGTTGCTGGGCCAACTGCGCTACAACCATATGGACATGGACTGGCGCTTCCAGGGGCCGCAGGAAGACAGCCGCGCGCGCACCTATGTTTTCAGCACCTGGAGCCTGGGCCCCAGCTATGCGCTGACCGATAACCTCACGCTTTACGCCAACTACACCACCGGCCAGGAGCCGGGCAACGATCTGTTCTTCCTCAGCCCGACGCAGACCGATCTGCCGCTGACGCGAGCGCGCCAGTGGGAGGCCGGCGCCAAAGGGCAATTTTGGGATCACAAGGGCGAGGCGACGCTGGCGCTGTATGAACTGCGCAAGGACAACCTGTTTGTGCCCGATGCGCAGCGGCCGGATGCGTTGAACGCGGTAGGCAGGCAGACGTCGCGCGGCATCGAGCTTGGCGTGGTGCTGCGTCCCGACGATCGTTGGGAGCTGGCCGGCAACGCCGCCTATACGCACGCCCGCTACGACGACTATCGCGGCGGCAGCCCGCTGCGCAGCTACAACGGCAATCGCCCGGCCTATATCCCGGACTGGACCGCCAACCTCAGCGTGCATTATCAGGCGACGGAACGTTTGGGGCTGGCTTCTTCGCTGCGCTATGTCGGCAGCAGTTACAACGACGACGCCAACCAGCGCAAGATGCGCGCGTACACCACGCTTGATCTGGCGGCGGATTATCAGCTGACGCCGATCGTCGATGTCGGTTTCCGCATTCGCAACGCCACCAACCAGCTGTACGCCTATCAGCGCACCTACCCGGATCAGGCGCTGATCGCGCCGCCGCGCAGTTATGAAACCTTCGTGTCGGTCAGGTTCTGACGTCGTGAAACGTTCGCTTTACCTGTTGTTGTGCGCCCTGGGATTGGGCTGGGGCGTGCCGCTGCACGCCTATGCCGTCAGCCTGCACAATTGCGGGGCAATGCGCGATTACCCGCAGCCGCCGCAGCGGGTGCTGGTCTACGCCAATCCGGCGCTGGAAAACCTGCTGGCGCTGGGGCTGGCTGGCCGTGCGATCGGCGTGGTCGGGTATGACCGCACGCGGGATCCCGCGCCGACGGCGTCGGCCGATACGCTGCGGGCGCCCGCCGGCCCGGCGCCGCCCACGGCGGAAGCGTTGCTGCTGATGCGGCCGGATTTTGTCTATTCGGCCAGCTATTACTGGCTGCACAGCCCGGAAACGCCCGATCGGGCGCGGTTGGCGGAATGGGGCATCGACACTTATCTCTCCCCCGGCGCCTGCAGCGGCCAGCAAAGCGCGATCGCCGCCGCGCTGACGTTCGAAGACATTTTCACCGAGCTGCGGGAGCTGGCGCGCATTTTTAACGCTGGCCGCGCCGGTGAAGCGCTGATCGCGCGGCTGCGCGAGCAGCTGAAGGCGCTCGAACCGCAGCGCGCGCCATTGCCGCATCGGCGTCTGCTGTGGTGGTATGCCGGCACGCAGACGCCCTACGTGGCGGGTTGCTGCGGCGCGCCAGGTTTGCTGAGCCGCAGCGTCGGCAGCGAGAACCTGTTCGGCGATCTGCCCGAGCTGTGGCCGACGGTATCCTGGGAGATTATCGCCGCCCGCGATCCGGATGCGATCGTGCTTGGCGATCTGCCGCGCGGTGGCTTCGGGGACAGCGCGGCCGACAAGATCGCCTTTCTGGAGCATCACCCGCTGACCGCTACGCTGCGCGCCGTACGTCAGCGGCGCTACGTGATCCTCCCCGGTTACGACATGGACCCTTCCGCCCGCACCGTGGCGGCGCTGGGCCGTTTGATTCGGGGCCTGGCGGCCTTGCCGCCGCAGACTCCGACGCTTTCCAACAAGGAACCTTGATATGACTGCCGTTTCATTCTCTTCGCTGCTGGACTCCTGGGATCGCCAGCAGGCGGCTTACATCGCCGAACGCGAAGCGCGTTTTAACGCCCAGCTGGACGTGCTGGCGCTGGCCGTCGGCCAGGATTTTCACGTGCTGGATCTGGCCTGTGGCCCGGGATCGCTGAGCCTGCGTATTTTGCAGCGCTTTCCGCAGGCCAGGGTGACCGCCATCGATCTCGATCCGCTGCTGCTGGCGGTGGCGCGCGGCGCGCTGGCGGCGTACGGCGATCGGATCCGCATTCTGCAGGCCGATCTGGCGGATCCTGCCTGTTTTTCCGTGCTGTCCGGCCCCACGCCGCAGGCGGCGGTGTCCAGCACGGCGCTGCACTGGCTGATGCCGGAGCAGCAGCTGGCGTTGTACCGTAACGTCGCCGGGCTGCTGGCCGCCGGCGGCGTATTCCTCAATGCCGATCATCAGCGCTATGACCACCGTCAGCCACGGCTGAAAGCGTTGGCCGAACGGCACGACGAGCAGACCCAACAACACGCCTGGGACAGCGGCGTTGAGGATTGGGATCGTTGGTTCGCCGGCGCTCTGCAATCGCCGGCCTTGGCCGCTTATCAGGCCGAGCGCGAAGCGCTGTTCGCCGGCCGGCCGGTACCGCCGCCGACGCCGGTGGATTTCCAGCTCGCGGCCCTCAGACAAGCCGGTTTCAGCGAGGCGGGGACGGTATGGCAACTGTTGGACGACTATGTGATCGCAGGCTGGAAATAGCATGAGCCGGCGGTTACTGCCCGGCCGTGAGGCCGGCGGGTTGTTGCTGCTGGCGGCGGCGCTGCCGCTGGCCCTGCTGGGCGCCACCTTGTCGGGGCCCGCGCCGATCGCGTGGCACGACGCCTGGCGCATCGTGCTCGGCGTCAGCGGCGGTGCGCAGACCGATACCGAGGTGTATCAGCGCATCATCTGGTCGCTGCGGATGCCGCGCGCGCTGCTGGCGGCGCTGGCCGGTGCCGGGCTGGCGCTGGCGGGCACCGTGCTGCAGTCGCTGACCCGCAACCCGCTGGCCGATCCCTGGGTGCTGGGGATCTCCTCCGGCGCCGGCGTGGGGGCGGTGACGGTGTTGGTGTTGGGGCTGGGGGGCGGCCTGTTGTCGGTGTCCGGCGGGGCGTTTATCGGCGCGCTGGCGGCGTTTGCATTGGTGATGCTGCTGGCCGGACGTTCGCTGGAGGGGGAGTCCACGCTGTTTATTCTGGCCGGGGTGGCGGTGACGCAGCTGCTCTCCGCGCTGACTTCGCTGATCACCCTTTGGCAGGCGGACGCCAACGCCACGCGCGGCGTGATGTTCTGGCTGCTGGGATCGTTCAGCGACGCGCGCTGGCCGCAGGTCGGGCTGTGCGGGCTGGCGCTGGCGGCGACGCTGCTGCTTTGCTGGCTGCGGGCGGGCGAACTGGACGCGCTGGCGTTTGGCGGCGTGACCGCCGCTTCGCTGGGGGTGGCGGTGGCCCCGCTGAAGCTGCTGCTGTATGTGGTGACCACCGCGCTGACGGCGGCGATCGTCGCGTTCAGCGGCGCGGTGGGGTTTATCGGGCTGACGGTGCCGCATGTCGCCCGGCGGCTGGTGGGCTCGCGGCATCGGCTGCTGTTGCCGGCCAGCGCGTTGTGCGGCGCCCTGTTCGCCGTGGCGGCGGACACGCTGGCCAGAACGCTGTTTGCGCCGCGCGAGCTGCCGGTCGGCGTGCTGACGGCGCTGCTGGGGGTGCCGATATTCCTGCTGTTGCTGTATCGAAAGGTCAATGCATGACGATTGAAAAAGCGCGATCCGGCCTGTGCGCCGAAGCGGTGAGCTGGCGAGCGGGGGCGCGCACGGTGCTGGAAAATCTCAGTTTCTGCGCCTTGCCCGGTGAGATCACCGGCGTGCTCGGCGTCAACGGCAGCGGTAAATCGACGCTGCTTAAGCTGCTGGCCGGGCTGCAGCCCGCCGCCGGCGGCCGCGTTTGGCTGGAAGGGCGCGAAATCGCCGCATTTTCCGGACGGGAACGCGCCAGACGCATCGCTTTTCTCGAGCAATCCGCCCCCGGCGCCTTCGCGCTGCCGGTGAAGGAGGCGGTATTGTTGGGGCGTCTGGCCCATGTCGGCCGCTGGCGTGGTTTTGGTTCCGAGGATCGCCGCCTCGCCGGGCAGGCGATGGAGCAAGTGGGCATCAGCCACCTGGCCGATCGCGATTGGCAGCGGCTGTCCGGCGGTGAACGGCAGCGGGTGCATCTGGCGCGCGCGCTGGCGCAGCAAACGCCGTGGCTGCTGCTGGACGAACCCGCCAATCATCTGGATATCGCCCATCAGCAGCAGTTTATGGCCTTGCTGCGGCGGCTGAAACTCAGCGTGGTGGTGACGCTGCACGATCTGAATCTGGCGGCCTGTTATTGCGATCGGATCGCGCTGCTGCAGCGGGGCGGGATCGGTGCGGCAGGCGCGCCGCGGCAGGCGCTGACGCCGGAGAACATTCACGCGGTATATGGTGTGGAGGCCAAGCTGGCGGCGCCCGCCGGCTATGCGCCGCCGTTGATCTATTACCCCGCGCCGGGATGAGGGAGGCTGAAAGGGCACGTTTGGCCGATCACAATTTCGCCTCGCTGGCTAAAATAACTCCGGTTTTAGCGATTTTTTTGGGTTAGAATAACCCGATATGCGGTGAAAGGCATTTGCCGCTCAATGGGCAGCTAAGCGAGGCTATCATGTTGGAATTATTGAAAAGTCTGTTGTTCGCCGTGGTGATGGTGCCGGTGGTCATGGCGCTCATTCTCGGCCTGATCTACGGTTTTGGCGAAGTGTTCAACGTCTTCTCCAAAGTGGGCCGTTCGAAAGAAAACCGCACCCAGCACTGACCGTTCCCCATCCCGATACCCGCCGGCATCCCCCGGCGGGCATTCCTCAAGTTATCTCACGCTTTGCCGATAAACCGCATGACAAGCTTTCGCGCAACGTTATATTATTTTTTATATAACGAAGAGTGATAATGCACGTTAACTTGCGGAGAAAAACAATGAAACAGCAATGGACCAAATGGGTTGGCGGGATCGTTCTGGCATCGGGCCTGGTGGCTCAGGCTTCGGCGGCGGAAAAGATCACCGTGTTCGCCGCCGCGTCGCTGACCAACGCGCTGCAGGACATCGCCACCCAATATCAAAAAGGCAAGGACGTGCAGGTGGTTTCCTCCTTTGCGTCGTCCTCGACGCTGGCGCGCCAAATTGAGCAGGGCGCTCCGGCCGATCTGTTTATCTCCGCCGATCAGCAGTGGATGGATTACGCCATCGACAAGCAGCAGATGGTGAAAGACACCCGTTACACGCTGCTGGGCAACGAACTGGTGCTGATCGCCGCCAAGAGCGATAAACAAGACAAGATTGCCATCGACAAGCAGACCGACTGGGCCAAGCTGCTCAGCGGCGGCCGCCTGGCGGTGGGCGATCCGGATCACGTGCCGGCCGGCATCTACGCCAAAGAGGCGCTGGAGCATCTGGGTGCCTGGAGCCTGCTGGAGCCGAAGCTGGCGCGCGCCAACAACGTGCGCAGCGCGATGGCGTTGGTGGAGCGCGGTGAAGCGCCGCTCGGCATCGTCTACGGCTCCGATGCGGTCGCCAGCGACAAGGTGAAAGTGGTGGGCGTGTTCCCGGAAGACAGCCACAAACCGGTTGAATATCCGATGGCGATAGTGAAAGATCGTCAAACTCCGACGGTCAGCGCTTTCTATACCTATCTGAAGAGTCCGGAAGCGGCCGCTATTTTCGAACATTATGGATTCACCCCGCGTAAATGATTCTGAGCGAGTATGAGTGGCAGGCGGTTGAGCTGAGCCTGAAAGTCTCCGGTTTGGCGGTGGTCTGCAGCCTGCCGTTCGGCATTCTGATGGCCTGGGTGCTGGTGCGTTGCCGTTTTCCCGGCAAAGCGCTGCTGGATGGCGTCATTCACCTGCCGCTGGTGCTGCCGCCGGTGGTGGTCGGCTATTTGCTGCTGATCGCCATGGGGCGGCGCGGCGTCATCGGCGAGCGGCTGTACGACTGGTTCGGCTTCAGCTTCAGCTTTAGCTGGCGCGGCGCCGCGCTGGCGTCGGCGGTGGTGGCGTTTCCGCTGATGGTGCGCGCCATTCGGCTGGCGCTGGAGGCGGTGGACACTCGGCTGGAGCTGGCGGCGCGCACGCTGGGCGCCAACCCGTGGCGGGTGTTTTTCACCATCACGCTGCCGCTGTCGCTGCCCGGCGTCATTGTCGGCGTGGTGCTGGCCTTCGCCCGCTCGTTGGGGGAGTTCGGCGCCACCATCACCTTCGTCTCCAACATTCCCGGTGAAACCCGCACCATTCCGCTGGCGATGTATACGCTGATCGAAACGCCGGGGGCGGAGGCCGCCGCCGCGCGGCTGTGCGCGATCGCCATCGTGCTGTCGCTGGCTTCGCTGATGGTGTCCGAATGGCTGGCCCGCTGGGGCCGCAAACGGATGGGGGCGTAAATGCTGGAGCTGGATTTCTCGCAGCAGCTGGGCGACCTTAATCTCAACGTCCGCGCCGATTTGCCGGCGCAGGGCATCACCGCGATTTTCGGCCTGTCCGGCGCGGGCAAAACCTCATTGATCAACGCCATCGGCGGCCTGACCCGTTTGCAGCAGGGGCGCATCGCGCTCAATGGCCGCACGCTGGTGGATACCGCCGCGGGCCTCTGCCTGCCGCCGGAAAAGCGCCGTATCGGCTACGTGTTTCAGGATGCGCGGCTGTTCCCGCATTATCGGGTGCGCGGCAACCTGCAGTACGGCATGGCGGCCGGCATGCGCGCGCAGTTCAATACCATTGTCGAGCTGCTGGGCATCGGGCCGCTGCTTAATCGGCTGCCGTTGACGCTCTCCGGCGGTGAAAAACAGCGGGTGGCGATCGGC